>RJVU01028495.1:41340-94905 GCA_003731715.1 Anabarilius grahami
ATAAGAAGACTGCAACGGATTGTTAGGACAGCTGAAAGGATAATTGGTATGCACCTGCCCAACCTTCAGGACTTGTACAACGCCAGAGTGAAGAAACGGGCAGGTAACATCATCACAGACCCCTCTCACCCTGGACACAACCTGTTTGCACTTCTGCCCTCAGGCAGACGTTACAGATCTCTGTGCACTAGAACATCTAGGCATAAGAACAGTTTTTTCCCCAACGCCATCTCCAGCTTAAACAGCTAACATAGCAATTACCGTTTTAGTATTCACTTTCAGTACTTGATAGAGAGTAAAAATTAGTGTAAATATATATATATATATATACTATTCACCCTGCTGTATATACAATACAAATCTGTATGTCTTCTGTTCCAGATGTATACCACATTAGTATTATTATTTATTTTATTTTACTTTATTATTTTCTTAGTCTACTTAGTTAAATGTTTCTGTTCTCATGTCATATGTATGTATGTACCAAGAGCTTCTGTAAAAACCACAACAAATTCCTTGTGTGTTTGTGCACACTTGGCGAATAAAGCACATTCTGATTCTGATTCTGATTCTGATATGATTTAATCTGCTTCCATATCTTAAGAGTTATTTATTACCATATTCTCATTATAAAACCTTGATTCGATTTTTATTGGACTGTTCAACAAAGCTTCTAAAGAGGTCTTCCTACCTCTAACCTCTAACCAAACCCATTCTGGTATCTCCCCTTTAACCTCTGTAGTTTGTCTCCACCAGAAAAGGAACTGTAAATTAGCAGCCCAATAGTAACATCTGAAGGACGAAAGATTAAATCCTCCCTTTGCTTTGGATTTCCATAAATGTTTTTTAGATATTCTGACAGCTTTATAATTCCATATGAATTAAGCAATTATAGACTCTAATTTTGCAAATAACTTAACTGGAATAGGAACTATTTATAGGAAAAATAAATATAAAAATCGAGGGAGAGTTACCATTTTAATTGCATTGATCTTTCCTGCCATAGACATAGGTAAGGTCTTCCAAAATTTGATATCTTTTAGCTGGTTCACTTTAATATTCCAATTCGCCTTGAGTAGTGCGTCTGCCTTTCTTGTGATTGTGATTTCTAAATGTTTGAACGAATTATGAGCTATTTTAAATGGAATAGAATTTAGAAAATATGTGTCAGCTCACTTTTGTCCCAGTTTATTGTAAAACCTGACAATTTATTAAATGATTCTAAAGTCCCCGGTATACTTCAAACGAAGTTCTTTTTCATTCTTTGTTTAGGGGTAAAACGAAGTTCAAAATGCGTGAGCAGCGATATACTGTAATCGAACATCTGACGCCGCCCACACTGCTAGGAGCAACGGTTAGATGAATATGTAAATATGTGCCATGCACTTTCTTCTCAGTAACAAAATAAACACAACAAAAATGAGAAAACAGCAAGCATTTATTATAGAAAGCATAAGAAAAGCGTCTGATCATAACAACATGGGTATGTTAGCACGAGCTCTGCAAATTAGCACTCCAGTCACGTCACGTCTTCATATAGCACTTTATTCAATAGATTGCTAAAATTCAAGCAGCTTTGCAGTATCAAACATGAAAAACGGTGTTAGTGCCTCATTTTTTTTACAAGCACAACTTCATTTTGTACTATAAAGCAGCTATCCAGTGTGTTCATGTTTACACCCACAGAGCTCTTACCTCGACGAACTCAAACACACGAAATGAGTCAAAGACGCGTCCCACGTGAGTGAAGGCGGAGCCTCAGCGCACACCTCCTATTACGTTATCGTCACTGACCAATGGTAGTACGAAGGTGTTTTGCAGCTGAAGCGAACTTTTCTTGAAAGTTCACTTTGGCAAGCCGTTTCGAACTTCCAAAAAGAACACAAAACGAACTTCGTTTTGGCCTGATTTTGTTCGAAATGATGTCACATCAGTTCGTTCTTCGATTTCGTTTGAAGTATGCCGGGGCCTTAAAAGTTTCAAAAGAGGTGGAATAGACATTTCTGGCTTTGCTATATATAGAAGTACATCATCTGCATATAAAGATATATATTGGGGTTTATCATTAATTAAAATAGGGAAATTTCAACATTCTGTCTAACACATTCGGCCAAGGGTTCCATCGCTAGTGCAAATAAGTAGGGGGAGAGAGGACAGCCTTGACGTGTTCCCCTGTATAGTGAAATAGTCAAGTTTGTAAGGACTGAAGCTTTTGGTTTAGCATATAAAATATTAATCCATTGAATGAATTTGGCCCCAAATCTTTTTAGAGTTGCAAACATATACGGCCGTTCGATTTGATCAAATGCACGTTGAGCATCTAAAGAGATCAAGCATTCTTTTGTTGTATGTTTCGCACATATTATATTATAAAGGCGTCTTAAGTTTGATTGTATGTGCCTATTTGGCATAAATCCGGTCTGATCCTGATTTATGGTTGAACATGTATATAGTTGCAACCTATTAGCTAAGACCTTACTAATAAATTTTGCCTCTATTGGAATTAGGGAGATTGGACAGTATGATGACATCTTCATTTTATCCCGTCCGGGCTTAGGTATTAATTCTATGTTAGCGTTGTACAGTGTCGGGGGTAGTTTCGATTGGGAGAATGAATGATTGATCATACGAAGGAACATTGGAGCAAGAATATCCCAGAATTTTTTATAATATTCTCCACTAAACCCGTCTGGGCCTGCACATTTATTTTTTGGGAGATTATTAACATCTTCATTAACCTCAGCCAAAGTAATTTCCTTCTCTAACATTTCAACAGCTTCTTCACTTATTTGGGGAAGATTAATATTAGATAAGAATTTATTTATTTCATTTATATCTATATTACCTTTGGATGTATATACCTCTTTATAAAAGTCTGCAAAGCATTCATTTATTCGTTTGGGATCAGTTAATATTTCGCCCCTCTCTGTCTGAATTTTGTGAATGGCTCTAGATGCTTGAAACTGTTTAAGCTGTCGAGCTAGTAGTTTGTGAGGCTTCTCGCCTAATTCAAAATGGCATTGTTTAAAGCTGCAGTCCGCGATTTTTCCTCTTTTTCGCCATCTCTTGTTTGAAACCTGCAATTGCAGTCATATGCGTAACGGTTATCTGTACGTGCGTTGTGCCTCGGCACAGCTCGTCAGCGCGGATGAATCTAATGCTTGCTGTCAGTCACCGCACCGGTGTGGATACTGTACTTCAGAATTGCAGATTCTACATCTTGAAAGTATGACCAATATAAGAATTTTCACTGGAAAATATCATCTGAACAAGTAACATTTCTGCCACTTTTGTTCTGACCAACTGAGGAAAAAAGCATCAGGCCTACAATAAATTGCGCTGCTAATGATGATTAATTTAAATCTAACGATCGCTTAGCTCGGATCACGTCGAACCGTGCAAATTATTATTACTGTTATATTGTTCTCAAATTGTTAATGTTAACAACATCAGCATTGCGTGACTATGTGTATTTAGTGTGTATTAGCGTTACCTGTTGATTTCAATCTCCACAGTCCAAAGTCTTTTGCTTTTTGACTACGGGTTCATCTCCAGTTGTCACTGATGATTGTCATTTGGACCTTTCTGGATTACAATCCGCCATCAAAATGATAAGTTTAATTATTTCAGATGTTGTGAGAAAAGGCTATAAATGTTCCACTACCAGCAGCATATCCTCACGTGATAAAACCGACTTGCCTGGACTCCTTCCTTTCTGTTTACGGATGAGACGTAATGACGCACAGACGAACTGCTGCATGCTCGAATTTCCCGCGGAAAATTCACCATGTCGCTCTTATTTTAAAACATTATTACAAGCTTACTGTTGTGAATCGAGACAAGATAATTAGATAGTTTTGAACACTGGCTGGTTATGTACTTGCTCAAATTGATTGTGGATAATTTTTAACCAAAAAATGTTGCGGACTGCAGCTTTAATTTGGTTAAGAAGTTTAGCAATTTTTGGGGCAAAAATAGTATTATATTCACTTCTCAATGCTACAATTTTCTTTAAAGTAGTTGAACAATAATGAACTTTTATAACTTTTCTCTAATTCTGTAATTAGGCTATCTATTTAATTTAATCTCTTTATCATCTTTATTTTTCAGTATCTGAAATGACATTATATTGCCCCTAATAACAGCTTTCATCGAGTCCCATTGCACCAAGTCAGTCACATTACCAATGTCGTTTTCAGACAAAAAGTACCCAATTGTTTCTTTTATGTAATCACAGAATTTTATATCACTCAAAAGAGAGTTGTCAAATCTCCAATTCTGGAATAAGACTTATGCACTGATGAGTAAAAAGAATATTCTCGAGCTGATGGGTTTAAATGCCGCCATATATCTACCATGTTGAGATTCCTCAAATAAGTGTGTAAAGTTGCTGCAGATTTACACTCTATGCTACGGTTTGACTGTACATCTTTAAAGACTGTCAATGACACAGTTAAAATCTCCCCCAACAATCAGATTACATAAAGCAAAAAAACACGGGTCATCGTAATTAGGACCATACAGTAGGGCTGGGCGATATATCGCATGCGATTGTCACGCGCATTTTGTCAGTAAAGCGGGTTCCCTGATTACCGCTAAACGCCATCACCTGCTTTCAAATGGAGCGGCATATAATAGACAGAACCGTAGATCACTGACAAGCTATGCAATATCGCGTTCATATCGCAGATGAATCGCCTTCGATAATGAATGCGATATTGCGTGGCTTGTCAGTGATCTACGGTTCTGTCTATTAAATGCCGCTCCATTTGAAAGCAGGTGATGGCGATTTAGCGGTAATCAGGGAACCGGCTTTACTGACGAAATGCGCGTGACAATCGCATGCGATATATCGCCCAGCCCTACCATACAGGTCTGATGAGAATTTAATTTACACAAGCCTTTCAACCAAACTATAAATATACCCCCTTCCTAAGAACAGAGATCAGAACACTAGTGATGTAGCAAGCGGTTCTCGGTTGTGTACTGATGATCCGAAAACCGTTGCAACCGATTCTTGACTCGAGAACGAGAACGGTGACAGGCCGTGTATGTTCGTTCGTGTACGCCGTGCATGCGCACTCATATCAGCTGCTCTGCTGCTCGTGCCCATCATCAGTTCTCTCTTTACTGTTGGAGTAACCGAATAACTCCGGGATGTTGGTTTATTTCGAGAGGTAGTGTCAGGCACGTCAAAAAGTGAGTAACTTTAGTAATTTGTGGATTCGTGTTTGCTTACTGGAGATGCGAACTGTTTGGAACGATTCAGACCGATTTGGTGAACTGGTTCGACCGGTTCACTGAAAAGAACCGGTTAAAAAGAACGATTCGTTCGCGAACCGGACATCACTACAGAACACGCGAATACAAACAAAAGAAATATTATTCCCCCCCACCCTCTCCCACAACTAAAATGACTTAGCTCCACGTTACTACCGGATCACTCACCACCGATGCAAAATAATCCTCTGTGTCCTCACCCACAAAAAGGACTCTCTTTCCTCCACTGAAGTGTAACAAACATGAATAAACTGTTTAATGAACCTCATATTTGTCCAAATTGTCCAGTTATTTTAAACCTTAAATTGTTTGCTAAGTCCGCTTTAGGATGTTTCTTCCACTTATTCCACAGGCCAATTGTCCACGACTCATGACAAGTAGGTTCCAGCCTCCTCAGGTGTGTCAAAAGTTTTAGTTTCGCCCTCCTTTGCGGTCACGATTAGCGTAGTTGGAAACCGAAAGCCTTACCTGATTCCAAGATTCTTGCATTTTTTTCTTTATTTCAGCAAGTCGAGATCTCTGCTTTAACACATCTGATGTCAGATCTGGAAAAATGTTGCATAGTCTTTACTGTATGAATTAAATATAAATAAATTATTAAATGCTCAAATTATTGTTAAGAGCAGGGAGTGACTTTATTTATTTTTCATTTGTTTGATGAACATTGATGATACAGACGGCAGCAAGTATATTAGGCTGCTGTCACTTTACTGCATGGGCCTAATATACTGACAGATAAATTTTTTGACCAACTGTTTGTTCACTTAACACATTAACTGACTGTGTTTATGTGAATAGTCCACACAATTGGCTTTTTTACATAATTGTGTGTGTATAAGCTGAAGGAGTGGCTTTCTGTGCATGGGTGTTTTTTTTTTTTTTTCCTCTCCATGGCTTATTGGACTTAATTATTTTTAGTACCATGCTGGTCTCACTGGTTTATTTTCTTAATAATGCATGTTTCTTTATTCTTGTCAATAAGTAGTACTGTGCTCTGCAGAAAAGTCTGGGCCAAAACCAAAAATTCAGGATGCTCTTGGCTGGAAACAGAAACCGAAAATAAATAATCAATTAATAATAAATTAAATAATCAATTAATAAACTTGTTTGATAATCAACACTTAAACTGAGTTGTTACAAACATTTAAATTGCATAACACAATAAACAATACATTTAATAAACAGAATTATTTCTACTCCAGTTTGTTGATGAAATATAAACATTTAAAAGACAAACTGTAACTTGTTTTTATGACATATTTAAACATACATTAATGAAGACATCAATAACAGGTTTAGTAAAACTATAATGAATATGTAATAGTGCAAATATGTAGCCAAATGCTCTTCTCTAGAGTTAATTTTTCTAGCTAACTAATGAGTATAGACATTGTATAGCTTTCTTGAGGTAAATGACACTATGTAGCCTACAAGCTGTCCTTTTTCAGAGCTTCAGAGAATCTTGTTCATTCTCCATAAGAAATGTTGCTTTATCTGAAGGCATAAGGCACCTGTTTATGTAGTTCACAGAAACCCAATCACGCTGAAGTGAGACTTTTGCCATTCTCTATGCCTGCTGTTCACTGCACTAGTAATAATTTTGAAACATTATTACAGTTTAAGATAACAGTTTTCTATTTTAATATATTTTAAAATATAATTTATTCTTGTGAACTTTCAGCAGCCATTGCTTTAGTCTTGTTCAGTGTAACATAATCCTTCAGAAATAATTCTAATGTTGATTTGGTGGTCAAGAAACTTTTAGAAAATGGTTAATAAATAGCTTTTTTCTTTTTTTTTTATGTTTTATGAAAACGGTGATATATTTTTTTCAGGATTTTGATGAATAGAAAGGTTAAAAGAACACAATTCTATTGAAATTTATTTTTCTAGCATTATGGATGTTTTACTGACACTATTAATCATCATTAAAAGTATTAATCACTGATCCTACCTATGAAAGGTATTGTGCGTTTGGGATCTCTGTATCTCTGGTTTCTGCTTTCTGCATATGCAGAGGAAAGAATTTGTTAATAAAAAGATATAATAACTTTTTTTGTGTGTGTGTTTTTCTTTAGTTGTTCCAGAGATCTAGTCATCTCACAGTTCAGCAGCTGACTGCAGCACAGCAGCAACAGTACGCCCTTGCTGCAGCCCAACAGCAACACCTTGGTAACATAACCTCTTACAGATGTAATTTCATACAGAGACTCCCTTATCAGTCTCCCTTATCCCTTTTCGTACGGAAGCCCTAAACGGCCATGGATTATTATTTTTTTCTATCTTGTTTCTATCTTGTTTCGTCATGATCCCGACTTAAAAGTTCTTTTTACAAGGATTGATTCTGAAACACTGTACCCGGATAGTAACGAACACAACTTTCACACGCATCTGATCAACAGAAAAATTATGCGCTCTTATATCTTGTGGATATTTCAGCTAAATGTTTAAATGTTTACTTCACGTAATAATAAAGTTTAAAATAAGTAAATACATATAGGCTATTCAATCACTGTTCAATAAATGTACGCTTAACATTTTGTTTGTGTAATTAACATGTTTAATAATCAACAGATCATTCAACATCTCAAGCGCAGGCAGAGTGCCTTCAGAAAGATGCCAGATTATTCTATAATTCTAAAAACTTTTAGATTAAAAACACTTTATTTTCCTCACTCATTTGAAACAAAATTATATTACATAATGTGTGTTACTTTTTATTCGTCATGTAGGATAGGCTGTGATATCATGTGCGTTAAACTGTCTTCCTCATATCTTCCATTAAAAAGAGGTGCAATACTCCAGATTTCCAAAAAACAAAACTTTAATCCATTTGATATAGGCTAAAACAATCTTGGGATGCTGTTTGAGAAGCATGTTTATGTGTATGTGTGTTGTTTCCTACAAAGAAATGTAGAAAATACAATAGATTACACACTATCACTGAATTAAATGACTATAAATCATATTTCTTATCAATATACATTGAGTGACATAATGAGGTAAATGAACACTGAAACTGCGATGATTAAAATAGCGTCTTAAAGATACACAACAGGTGCAAACAGAATACTACAGGTCCTTCTCAAAAAATTAGCATATTGTGATAAAGTTCATTATTTTCCATAATGTAATGATAAAAATTAAACTTTCATATATTTTAGATTCATTGCACACCAACTGAAACATTTCAGGTATTTTATTGTTTTAATACTGATGATTTTGGCATACAGCTCATGAAAACCCAAAATCTCAAAAAATTAGCATATCATGAAAAGGTTCTCTAAACGAGCTATTAACCTAATCATCTGAATCAACTAATTAACTCTAAACACCTGCAAAAGATTCCTGAGGCTTTTAAAAACTCCCAGCCTGGTTCATTACTCAAAACCGCAATCATGGGTAAGATTGCCGACCTGACTGCTGTCCAGAAGGCCATCATTGACACCCTCAAACGAGAGGGTAAGACACAGAAAGAAATTTCTGAACGAATAGGCTGTTCCCAGAGTGCTGTATCAAGGCACCTCAGTGGGAAGTCTGTGGGAAGGAAAAAGTGTGGCAAAAAACGCTGCACAATGAGAAGAGGTGAACGGACCCTGAGGAAGATTGTGGAGAAAGACCGATTCCAGACCTTGGGGGACCTGCGGAAGCAGTGGACTGAGTCTGGAGTAGAAACATCCAGAGCCACCGTGCACAGGCGTGTGCAGGAAATGGGCTACAGGTGCCGCATTCCCCAGGTCAAGCCACTTTTGAACCAGAAACAGCGGCAGAAGCGCCTGACCTGGGCTACAGAGAAGCAGCACTGGACTGTTGCTCAGTGGTCCAAAGTCATTCGGAAATCAAGGTGCCAGAGTCTGGAGGAAGACTGGGGAGAAGGAAATGCCAAAATGCCTGAAGTCCAGTGTCAAGTTCCCACAGTCAGTGATGGTCTGGGGTGCCATGTCAGCTGCTGGTGTTGGTCCACTGTGTTTTATCAAGGGCAGGGTCAATGCAGCTAGCTATCAGGAGATTTTGGAGCACTTCATGCTTCCATCTGCTGAAAAGCTTTATGGAGATGAAGATTTCGTTTTTCAGCACGACCTGGCACCTGCTCACAGTGCCAAAACCACTGGTAAATGGTTTACTGACCATGGTATTACTGTGCTCAATTGGCCTGCCAACTCTCCTGACCTGAACCCCATAGAGAATCTGTGGGATATTGTGAAGAGAAAGTTGAGAGACGCAAGACCCAACACTCTGGATGAGCTTAAGGCCGCTATCGAAGCATCCTGGGCCTCCATAACACCTCAGCAGTGCCACAGGCTGATTGCCTCCATGCCACGCCGCATTGAAGCAGTCATTTCTGCAAAAGGATTCCCGACCAAGTATTGAGTGCATAACTGAACATAATTATTTGAAGGTTGACTTTTTTTGTATTAAAAACACTTTTCTTTTATTGGTCGGATGAAATATGCTAATTTTTTGAGATAGGAATTTTGGGTTTTCATGAGCTGTATGCCAAAATCATCAGTATTAAAACAATAAAAGACCTGAAATATTTCAGTTGGTGTGCAATGAATCTAAAATATATGAAAGTTTAATTTTTACCATTACATTATGGAAAATAATGAACTTTATCACAATATGCTAATTTTTTGAGAAGGACCTGTATACAGTGACATCAAAATTAGTTTTAATAAGCAATAAGTTTAGTATCACACCAAACTATTGCGGTCGTGAAACTGTGGTGAGCATGCAACTATTCAGAACGATAACAGATACACTTTCAAGCAAAATAATTATAATCAGTCATTTAACAGTTAAGTTAATCACTTAACACACACAATACTGCACAAAATAAAGCGATCACGAAAAATCTCTGTCCGAAACTCGTACAATCTGAGCCAATATGAACTAATACAGTAAAGAGGACATTTACAGCACATCATCAGTTATATTTGGTAATATACTGCCACCTGTTGGCACATTTGTGTAATTTAGAGCAGAGATTAAGTTGTGATCATGACAAAACAACTTTTATTATCTCAAGATCACCAGAAAATTTAATTTGTGATCACGACAAAACAGCTTTTATCTCGAGATCACGAGAAAATAAGTCGTGATCACGACAAAACAAGATAGAAAAAAAATAATAATCCATGGCCGTTTAGGGCTTCCGTACTTTTCGTCCACAATGGTCATACATGTTTTGGATCATAATTCATAAACATGGTATCTGTAGCTAAATAATTTTATTTCAAATGGTTGGGGAAAATAAAGTGGCAAGAGCTAGGTCTTGATACTTAATATTGATACAAGCTTGTGAACTTGCCAAAAGCTCAACTTAACCAGTCTTTAGCAGCCAAATACTTAACCATAGTGCTTTTGACCTGTAATATCTAGTTGAATTTTTTTTGCATACAGAATGAGTGCGTTTAGTGGTTTAATTTTATTGTGCATGTGTATTTTTGGAGTAAAACAGGCAGTCTTCAAATTAATCTGTCATGTGTTGTTTTGAATCAAATGCTCTGTTTTTCCCCCCGGTAGGCCTTGCACCTGCGTTTGTGCCAAACCCTTACATTATCAATGCTGCCCCTCCTGGAACAGATCCTTACACCGCTGCAGGATTGGCAGCAGCCGCAACACTTGCAGGTATACGCATGTACACACTTTATAAATAGCAACCATAGTATTGACAATCCTGGGATCTTAAATATGGAGAGTCCTCCGTCTACAGCTCATCATTTATTCCTACAGGTCCGGCTGTAGTCCCTCCTCAGTACTATGGAGTCCCGTGGGGGGTGTATCCAGCCAACCTCTTCCAACAACCGAGTGCAGCTGCTGCTAGTCATTCTGCCAACCAGCAGGCGTCCAATCAGGGTCCAGGACCAGGACAACAGGTTGATGACGTATCAACATATAAGCCTTGTTAATCATACTGAAAAATTGAGGGACATGTGGAATTTATTTTTGTTTTCATTTTTTTACTATGTAAACTCATACAGTAAGGGACGTGTAGAGGGAGCACACAGGATTATTTTGATTATTAAAATGCTCGCTCATGTGTATGTCGTTATATACACTGTTGTATAACATTTCACAGGTCTTCAACAGTAAAAACAATAACGGATCTTTATTTACATCAATTAGATCTTCACTCAACCGGTTTAAAATAGTTTATAATAGAATAAGACAAAATTCATGTAGTCTATTTGATGTCATCGTTGTCCTGCCACATACACTCTTTGGTCACAGTCGTGTATGAATGTGTTTGTGTATAAACAGGTGCACTCTGACCAGTGAGAGGACAGTTTTACTTGCATTGACTTGCATAGTCATTTTGGTTAACTTTGAAAACTTTGTAAAAAGTGATTCCTTGTGAAAGTGAAATGAACCAAAAAAAAAAAACATTGTTAAAATTTGAGTTCCTTGTTTCAGGAAATGATGCAAACAATCTACAGGTCTAAATATTCCCTCAAATAATACATGGTTTTATACTGAAAAATGAAAAAACAAACATTCTTTAATTTTTCCTTTTTAAAGGGTTATTTCACCCTCTTGTTGTTTCACACCCTTAAGACCTTCGTTCATTTTCGGAACACAAATTAAGATATTTTTTATGAAATCTAAGAGCTCTCTGACCCCTGCATAGACAGCAATTTAAACACCACTTTCAAGGTCCAGAAAAGTTACTAAAGACATTGTTAAAGTAGTCCACGTGACTGCAGTGGTTCAACTTTAATTTTACGAAGTGACGAGAATACTTTTTTGTGTGCAAAAACAAAAACGTAATGACTTTATTCAACAATATCTTCTCTTCTGTGTCATTCTCATACGTTGTTTATGCCCAGCGCTTCCAGGTTCTACGTCAGAATGCCAACTCATTGGCCGGCTCTTGCGTCAGCATCACACGCATGCGTCGTGCTGCTCATGTGAACAGCATCGGCCAATACTTAGCCGGTGTTCTGACGTAGAACCTGGAAGCGTAAACAGCGTAGGAGAATGACACACAAGATATTGTTGAATAAAGTTATTTTTTTGTTTTTGCGCACAAAAACTATTCTCATCACTTAATAAAATTAAGGTTGAACCACTGCAGTCACGTGGACTATTTTAACGATGTCTTTAGTAACCTTTCTGGACCTTGAAAGTAGTGGTTAAATTGCTGTCTATGGAGGGCTCAGAGAGCTTTCGGATTTCATCCAAAATATCTTAATTTGTCTTCCGAAGATGAACGAAGGTCTTACGGGTGTGGAACGACATGAGGGTGAGTAATTAATGACAGCAAATTACGCGATTTTTTTTTTTTTTTTTTCCTCTTTGTCGCCATCTCTTGTTTGAAACCTGCAATTGCAGTCATATGCGGAATAGTTATCTGTACGTGCGTTGTGCCTCGGCACAGCTCGACAGCGCGGATGAGTCTAATGCTTGCTGTCAGTCACCGCACCTGTGTGGATACTGTACTTCAGAATCACAGATTCTACGTCTTGAAAGTATGACCAATATAAGAATTTTCACTGGAAAATATAATCTGAACAAGTAACTAACATGTCTGCCATTTTTGTTCTGACCAACTGAGGAAAAAAGCATCAGGCCTACAATAAATTGTGCTGCCAACGATGATTAAATCTAACTATCGCTTAGCTCGGATCATGCCAAACCGTGCAAATTATTATTACTGTTATATTGTTCTCAAATTGTTAATGTTAACAACATCAGTATTGCTATGACTATGTGTATATTAGCGTTACCTGTAGATTTCAATTTCTGTAGCCACTCAACAGTCCAAAGTCTTTTGCTTTTGACTACGGGTGAATCTCCAGTTGTCACTGATGATTGTCATTTGGATCTTTCTGGATTACAATCCGCCATCAAAATGATAAGTTTAATTATTTCAGCTGCTGTGAGAAAAGGCTATAAATGATCCGCTACCAGCAGCATCCTCACGTGATAAAACCGACTAGCCTGAACGGGACTCCTTCCTTTCTGTTTACGGATGTGACGTAATGACGCAATGACGAACGGCTGCATGCTCGAATTTCCCGTGGCAATCCACCATTTCGCTCTTATTATAAAACATTATTACAAGCTTACCATTGTGAATCGAACTAAGATAATGAGATAGTTTTTAACACTGGCTGGTTATGCACTTGCTCAAATTGATTTTGGATAATTTTTAACCAAAAAAAGTTGCGGACTGCAGCTTTAAATTTTTAGGTGAACTAACCCTTTAAATCTCCCATAGTGTAATCCTGATTCCATTGTGTTACTATAACCATGACTGTTTCTTTAAAAAAAACTGAAGGATAAGTCAGTTATTTTCTTTGGTAATCAGCATTATGCCACTATAATGCTGTTGACGAAGCTGAACTAGTATTGAACCAGCAACATTCAAGAAGCTTTCAAAGTTCAGTCACATAAACCAAAGAACTCCTCAAATATTGAATGCTGTGACCTCAGCATAGTTTAAATGTTATGGTTTCTTGCTAAAAAGCATCTTTGCTTAACTCATCACTCCTTGAATAGAATAGAACTTTTGTTCTGATTTTTGATCCCCTGCACAGTAAAATTAATTTCAATTAAGACTGATGTTATTGACCGTGAATAGTCAATGTTTAAAGAAACAAGTTGCTTTAGAGGCTAGTGATTTACTTCAGGCTGTTTTGCCTATTCAGGTGATGCGTGCGGGGACCAATCAGCGTCCTTTGACCCCTGGCCAGAGCCAACAGAGTCAGCAGGAGTCCCTTGCTGCAGCTGCCGCAAACCCAGCCCTGGCCTTTACAGGCATGCCAGGTGATTCATGCTCTGACCTCCTCTTCTTGTTTTAACTCTGGTATCTGGCAGGTATCTGTTTGGGTAATCCTTATATCATAGACTATGCTTCATTTACGTTTATTTGTGTGCTTTCTTTACATAGTCTAGGAATCCAAGGTAGTCTGTGTGTGTTGCTGTTAACAGTCCCAGCAACTGTAGTCAACCTTGTCCTGTTTTTGTTTAGTCAAGTTTTAGTCGACTAACCCTCGGTTTCACAAACAAGGCTTAAGCCTCGTTCCAGACTAAAATGCATGTTTCAGCTGTTTTAACTGAAAGCAACTTGCACTGACATAAAATACAGTAGTCAACATTTGAAGTGGATCAAAAAAGTTTGTCAAAGTTGTCCTAAGAAATAAGTTGTCCTAAGAAGGTTTGATGAAAGGTTTTGATCCACTTCAAATGTTGACTACTGTATGTTAGTGCCATTTTTTTGTCTCAAGATGCACACCAGTAATTATTATTATTTTTTTCTAAGGCACATTTAAAAAAAGGTACTTAAATGCCCTAATTTAACTAAGGCCTAATCCTGGCTTAATCTAAACCCTGTCTGTGAAACCAGGCCTACATTTCTGGGAATTTTAGTCTAGTTTTAGTCAATGAACTTTTTCACATTTTTGTCATGCTGCATAGTGGTTAAATTTGATAATCACTGTTATTTTCTCAATTATATTCACAACGATTGTTGCCATTTGAGAAATTTTTTACATTTTATCAGAATTAATGCACTTTTACCTACGCACAAATCAAAAGAATGTCTTCATCAGTCATCTAGTTTCCTGATTTATTATAGGCTGTTTATCATATAAACTAACACTCTACATTATGAAAACTAGTAAAACAAGAAACTTCTCTCAAAAAATAAAACGGTGAAATTCCTAATAATTCCAATTATTCCAAATTACATTGTTTTTCTATTAAAACAACAGCAAAATAGATCACACAGAGGTTGCGTAAGAGCATTTATTTAGCAACTATAATCGCAAATATAGTCAAGATCCATGTTTGGATTTATTATAGTTCATCACAGAGATGGTTTGATCACAGATTTAGTTGCAGCAAACAGCACAAGCGGCTCGTGAAAGAACACAAATATGAGCAGAATATCTTGGAGGTCGCTGAACTCCAGCTTTTTGTCGTTGTTTTCAGATCATCGGCGGCGCTTCCACAGTGTAAAGAGGTGTGCCACATTGGGCTTGCCAAATTTGTGTTCTCAAATGAGCTGATAAATATATCAGCGCATCACTTCTTTGTTGTTATTGACACTTTAGAGTAATAAAGAACTTTGCATGAATGCGCAAACAGGATGTTAAAGAGTTGAGCAATAAGCCACAAAAAATAAGTGGTGCTTGCGCTGTCTGCAGTGTTGCAGTGTATGTCCGCAGCTTGTTAAAAATGTGATTTATTACTCATTACTCGTTACTCATTTCAAAAGTAATAATATTATTACTTTTAACTAGTAGTATAACAAATTACTGTTGCCAGGAAAGTAATATTGCTTTTCTGTTACACCCCACAGAAGTGGTAATTTTCTCCTCAAAATTCTGACTTTACATGTGCGCCTCTCTGTAAATGTTAAGGTATATTTAAATTATTTAGCTTATATTTCTTTAGACAGAATCATAATTTCTATTCATTTTCCACTGAATTGTGAGATCTGGTGAGCATATTGGCTTCTGGTGCTGTCTCCCTTTGTTTTTACTTCCATAATCGCTGTTATCATTCGCTGCACGCCACTCATACTGTGTGTTCATAATCCGCCCTGTCTCTTCTATTGACGAAGTTCCACTACACTTCTGCATTCTGTTCCATACAAACTAACAGAGAATTTTTTCTACACATGAAACATGAAGCTAATAAACATACAATTATGACAGCACATGAGTTATGCGATTTTCTTGTGATTTGAGCTATTTTTAAGAATAAAGGATGTTTACATGAGAAATGCTCACCAGGTGTAGCTTATTCTAAATGCTGCAAACAACATATTTCTGGCTCCTCATATGACTAAAATCCACATTAGATAACAATCGGAAGTTATTACAAACACTCAAAGGTGTTTACAGTGAGTTTTCAGTAAAACCGTAGTATTAATCTCATAAATTGGCATAGGTAGCTTGATGCTAATTGTAGCTATAATTCACCTGTTACACAGATATGATTATATTATAATGATATGTTGTAGGGGCATCTGTAACAATCTCAAAATTATTTGTATCTGTATTCGGATAGAAGTGGGTCGGGCTTTAACAGGAAGTTTGTGAAATTACATGAGAAGTTCTTTTTTAATGTAATTCTGTTCACTTCGTATTGAACAGAATTTTTTTAATTATTGTCAAATGTATTCAAATATCATCTTTTTAAAACAATAATATTAAACGTTAAATAACATTATTAAAAGTTAAACAAAATATTAAAAGTAAAAAAAAAATATATATATATTATTTATTTTTAATTACCAGAGGAACTTTGTGTTGACGACAATCATCCACAGCCTCAAATAAGAGGTCTTTCTATATAAAATAGCTGATTAGAAAAAATGGAAGTTGAAAGAAAATATTTAGTGGTTGAAAATCGCTGAAACAACTTTTACTTTGCATACAAATGCAAATCTGAACTAATTATAAAGAATATATAAATGCTTGCTGGTCAAAGCTCTGATTTCTGAGAGAGACACAATGGCAACGTGGCAATTTGATTTGCGATCACACTGTCCTTGGTTTATTCATAAAGTATACACTCATTCGTGCATCATATCATACAAGGTTTAAAACATAGACATCAAATAGTAGAAAATGTGTATGATGCCTAGTATTTTACTTGATATTACACAAAGCCGGCTGATTTCTATGAGTGAAAGTGAAGTGACATGTGGCCAAGTACGGTGACCCATACTCGGAATTTGTGCTCTGCATTTAACCCATCCAAGTACACACACACAGCAGTGAACACACACACCGTGAACACACACCCGGAGCAGTGGGCAGCCATTGCTGCGGCGCCCGGGGAGCAGTAGGGGGTACGGTGCCTTGCTCAAGGGTCTCACCTCAGTTGTGGTATTGAAGGTGGGGAGAGCGCTGGACATTCACTCCCCTCACCGACAATCCCTGCCAGACCTGAGACTTGAACCTATGACCTTTGGGTTACAAGTCCAACTCTCTATACATTAGGCCACGACTGCCCGAGACGCACGGAGATGGCAATGCGGCTATTAGTATTGAGATTGTGTCAGGTATCGTATCGAAGTCATAATGTTGGTATCATGACAACACTAGCTTTCCTGTAGCTCAGTGGTTAGAGCATGGCACTAGCAATGCCAAGGTCATGGGTTCGATCCCAGGGATTGCACATACTCCGATACAAATGTATAGTATAATGCAATGTAAGTCGCTTTGGATAAAAGCGTCTGCCAAATGCATAAATGTAAATGTAAATGTAACACTAGACTTTCATGGACTTGTCATTGAGCCTCTTTTCATGTTGAAGAACTGATATGCCATTGTCCTTCTCTGATTATGGAAGGTTGTAAAATAAAATAGAAATAATAAAAAAAATTCCCCATGGCTTCTCTAACAAAACAGCATTTATTTTATTTCCAAAAGTAGCTTGCTCTAAAATTGTTTAATGTTAAATATAACAATCCATAAAGTGATCAGCTGTTTCCTCACAAAACGCTGTGTATTGAAGCCTCACCTTCATTGACATCCATTCAAAAAAGCCAACTCATTCTAACTCCAAGGCGATTGATGATAATAATAAAAAAAAGGTCCCAAATTATCATGTCATGATGACAAAATTATATTCCAGCTTCTTTCATGAAGATAATGCACAATACACAATCTTCCAACCTAGGGTTAAAGCCAGTAACAATCATTTGCAACAAATATAATGAGCATAATGTAATTTAATAGAGAACTATGTGAGTGGTGCTCTGTTACAGAAAAGATTTTAGAAAACTTGTTCAATAGTTTGTGTAGCGGTTGTACAGTTATTAATCAATTTATGGGACATATACATATGAATTATGATAGATCATAAAGCTGTATGATCAATCATGACGCATATATCGACCCAAGGGGGAATTAAACATATATTGTGAATTAATTACAACGAATTATAATTAATCCCATATACGATTAGTTCTTGTTTAATAATTATTTAGGAAAACTATGTTTGTCCAGCAAATTAGTTCTTCCTAGAATATTATAAATGGATTTATTCTGTGGCCACACAAATAAATTCCTATTTTAGCATCAAAGCATAAAGCGATCGAAAACGTTAAAGTGACTTGGTTTTCGGTTGAATGAACAAACAGAACAATCGAGCGTGAATAACGTGTTTAATATATGCAAACTACGACTACAGAGGTTATACATCTAATATATAATATACACATATATACAAAAAGGGAACATATAGACAGGAAAGGAAAGAAAGAGAGAAAAGGCAAATAGCTAAATCTAACAGTCCAAGAAAGCCAGCACAGAAAGCAGTTTCATTATCTAGGTAAGAAACGGTACTTGCATTGGTGTTGCGTGTCGAGTTTTCAGTTTAGCGCTGGTGCAGTTCGTTGGCTTCTTCCGTTCCGCGGGAAAGTTTGAACTGAGGACTTGAGAGTTAGTTTCGCTGGAAGAAGTTGGTGGTCCTGAAAGAGGAGCGCGATGGAGGCGCGTGGTCCGGAGACGTCCGGGAGGGACGTGCACGAGGTAGACGAGAGACAATCGGGAGAACACACTGAAAAATTGTGTAAAAACCAAGCTAACACACCTCCTGAATTGTAATGGCCAATAGATGCGCAGCACTATTTGGCGGGCAAAGTTCCTTTGTTTGGTCTCCTCGCTGAATTTGCATACTGATGGCTATCAGATCGGATTCCGAGATGGAGTATTTCCTTCACCATATCATTACACACATAGAAAAATGCATTTGTCAGCTATGTGACATACTTCAGTGAATAGCTCGAGTCCGGAGCTTTACGGAGAGATCAAACTCGATAGATCAGAAAGGCATATAAAAGAAGTTATGGTTTACAGACAAAATTCCATCATTAAAACTAAAACTAACTCAACTACAGTTATTTACTAAGTCTAAACATTTAGGAAACGTGCACACACTCGAGATACATGATGGGTGCATACATGGATGTGACTTGGCATAGTTATATTTAACATATACAGTCAATAATGTATGTTTGTGTGTTTTTGTGTGTGCCTGTGTGTGTGTGGTGGGTGTTGGAATGTGGATCTGGCCTGTAGTCCACATGGGGGGCCCTTTGATGTCCCAAGAGCTAGTTAATTAGGCCTCCTGTTTTACCTCAGAGGGTAACAAAGGTGTCAAGTGGGCTCATTTTTTGCAGACCGGTCGGAGCCGAGATGAGCTTTTACAACCCAGTCCAGCATGCTAAAAGCGTTCTAAACATTCCAAAGTTTATTGATTATCTTGATACGTGTGCATATGCTACAGACCCCCCTTCGGCCAACGAAGTCCCTGTGCGGACTTCGTTGGACGGTAACCAAGTTCGATGGCACATGGATCCGGATGGTCACGCAGCAGGTGGTTCCTACTGGTCCTTGAGGAAGGGCAGATAGGCATTTGTCCGTGGTCTCTTGCATCCCTTTGATCCCTTTGGATAGGATGAAGGCCAGGCCCAGGGTGAGTGCATACTTGATTGCCATGGAGAGGCAAAGGGCTGTGTTGGCAGCAGTCCACGCCTAGGCTATAGGTGAGCTGGTCAGGACAGGCAGTCGGGAGAGTGCTTGGAGGGCTGCATCGATGGGAGTACTGTCTCTTAGCTGGGACCCCCCTTTGTCAATCCTCAGTTCCAGTCCTGGATCTAAGGTGTGATGGTGATTCCTGGAGGAGGATGGGATTTCCAGTTTTGACTGGTACTCTTCACTTGAGAGACAGTACGCTACCAGACGGTTGAGGTGAAGGATGGGACCCAGGGGTACCTGGATCCACGTACTTGGATTGGGCAGGCTGACACGAGTGGTAGTGTTGTACTGATTGTAGGTTAGGGTGGCAGCATGAGTGGGGGTGTGGACGAGCAGTCGATCACCCACAATCTTGGCTTGTGTTCCGATGACTTGGGTGCGAGGCTTGGCCTCGGCAGGGCAGCGTGTGTCGCTGATCATGAGTAGCAACCGGCCCATTCCTTCAGTGTGGTTTCTGAGGAAGAGCTGGTTAGGGCAGAAGTACTGAAAGTCTTTGGTGACACTACACCTGCAAAAGTGGGGAGCCAGGCACAGCCGTGGGTTGCTGTTGTGGTAGGCTATCACATCTGAGGTGTGTTTCTTGGAATGGGTGTTACATTGCCACCACCTGACATTGACCTTGTCTTTGGGTCTGGAGATGTTATCTGGTTCACCGTTGGGTAGATTGAGAAGGACAGCCACCTCATTCTGCTTGGGGTCGACATGCAGTAGGATGGCCGCACACAGAGAGTTAGCGAGGTGGGCTGGAACAGTCTTGGTGGGTCTGCCAGTAGCAAAGTCCAGCACCGTTTGCATAGGATACTGAGGAATCCTATTCATAGCCACTCTGTCCATAGAGATACTAACTTCTCGCAGCAGGTCTGTCATCAGAGCCATAACCAGCTGATTTTGGGCAAAGTCATTTTGGAAGACTGTAAACAGCTGCTTCATTGAGTTCACCGTTTGGATCAGCAGGAAACTGTGAGTACAGGGAACCACCACAATACCTTTCCAGTAGCAGATGGTTTGCAGGGTTTGGCTCTGTGTTGCGAGTTGTTCTCTCAGCTGTAGGCGGAGCTTGTTGAGATGCTGATGAGTGGAGTAGGCTGTGATGAGACTCGAGTCTCCTGGTTGGTACAGGTGCAATGGCAGTGTCACCTGCCATGCTGTCATTGGTTCAGTGGGGGACACCCGAGTTGGTCCCTGCATGGTGTCTGTGATGGCCATGAGCATCAGAGGAAGTTCTACAGTCCAGTCTTTCTGGTTGACTGACCATGGAAACGTGACTCCTCTGTGTTGCAGCGGAGCTCTGTGATTTGCGTTTGCAGTCTGGACTTGACAGCAAACTTGACATCCTCTGGCATACTCTGCCACATCTTGCTGCATGCTGGGCCAGTGCGCCACTTGTTTTAGTGTCTCATGAGTGGTTCTGGTGCCATGGTGTTTGGCACATGATGTGTCGTGGGCATATATCAGTTCACCCCCCTTTTGGCCCTGTGACATTACAAGCTTTGGCGTTGTGAGGTCATCAGGGACATACTTTAGCATGTTCAGTTTCACACGCAGCATGTGGTTGATCCCATGCAGCCGTCTGTGGCTAGGGGCTGCCGTGGGACCAGATGCCGTGATCGGGAGGAAGGAGGGGTTTGAGTGGAGGTGCAAAACAGTTTGTATGGAAGTGTTGGAAAGTTTAGTTGTCAGTGGCAGTGGCAGTAAGGCAGGATCTGTTGCAGGAACAGTACGCTGGCTGCGGGTTGTTGCTGCCACACTAAGGGTGGGTGAATGGGGTGGGTGTGACCATAGATTGTTATGCCGCGTGCCAGTCTTGGCAAGGGCATTAGTTTGGTCGTTCACGCCTTTGTCACGCCCTGGTTGCTTTTAAGCGTTTTTTCACCTTTTCCCAGTAAACGATCATGTTGTGTGTTTGGGTGAGGTGATAACGTGTCTGGAACAGGTGTTGATGTTTTACCTGCTTGTTGCATTCAGTCTTGAAACCAGTTTGTTTCCAGCCCAGAAGATGGCCTGTGAAACGAGGTCTGGTATAGTGTGAGTCTGTGCACATGAGTTCTCTGATGTTATGGGCTGAGGAGATTTGAAGGGTTATGAGGGTAGCTGCTGCTTCACCATACTGACATGACTTGGGACCCCACCTGATGTTCTGTGGTTGGCAGGGTTGGTTGTTTAACCATCGTACCCCTGCACTTGCCTGTAGGATGCCCTCAAGGATGCAGAAACGTCCATCGACGTAGGCCTTGGGCATTCCTTGGCACGCATTCTCTTTGAGGTACCTGTGACCGGTTTGTTGCTGTTTTTGGGGTACCATTATCTCAAGTGTCAATGCTGGTGTGCTGTTATTGCAGTTTTGGCAGGCAGCTGAATCTCTGCTCCGTGCAGACTCGTGCTTTCTGGCACGTCGTGACGGGGATGGTGGGTTGCCAGTTGCTGTCTGGTTTGACAATGGACCAGATGGGGACTGAATAGGTGCTGTTGCATGGGCAGATAACACTTTTTCCTTCTGTTGAATGAACAAACTCCTGCACTGGTTCATGTGGGGCGATGTTACTTTTGTACTGCCTGACGAAGGTGGGAGGAGTATTCGGGTGTGTTGCCATGTACACCGTGTGAGGTTTAGTGAGACCACAGTCTAAAAGATCTTTGGCAAATGTCACTTTGAAGTTGTTCAAGACCTGTCTGAGTTTTTGACCGTTTGCATCATTCTTTGGGGCATTTGCATCTTTCTGGATCTGTTGGCCTTTAGACTCAAACCTTGGGAATGGCTCCTCCGTTGTGGTGTCGGCTGTCAGATTGGCTATCAGACGTGCAGCACTTTCCTGCGTTTCGCAGGCAGGCTGGTTAGCGACTGTGGGTACAGCAAGGTGTTGGTCCTCCATCAGCTCCGTTCTGCGCACCTGTTCTGTGGGTACCAGTTTGATGGAAGTGATGGAGATGCTCTTGAAGGATGCTGTGAAACTTGTGTTGTGCAAGCTTCCTTCTGGGACCATTGCATCTGGTATTGAGCCGATGACTGTTAACCTGAGTTCAAAGTCATGGAGGTTGTGGTTCAATATCCATCCCAGCTGATGGGCTTTGGGACTGCTGGTGTCTGTGGCCATGCAGTCGTTGAGCCAACTGTGAGCTACACAGGATGACACTTCAGTGAGGGGTGTTGCTTTTGGAGAGAGTTCATTTTCCACGCCTTTAGGTGAAAGTGTGAGGGAGCCCAGCATGTGGTTCAGGGTTTGACCACATTGTATGTGGAGCCAAACAGCACCCCCTTTGGTGTAAGGTGGTACTACAGTTTGCTGTATGTGGAGCCAAACAGCGCCCCCTTTGGTGTGAGGTGGTACTACGGGTTCCTGCATGTGGACCAGGATGCAGACCTCTTGGAAGGTCTGGCCTGACAGGAAGTCGGCAGTGTTGACAGGAACAACATGGGGCTGTACAGTCATTGGGGCCCACACCAACGCATTAGCAATGTCCATATGAGCTTTAGAGTGCGTCAGGAGGTCCGGAAGGACCAGGACGTGTTGGGTTAGAAGCAGGTCATTCCATTTCAAATTAAAAACGCAGCTGTCCTTGGCAGTCGTCATGGTTGACAGACGAAAGTCCAATGGAAAGCGTTTGTGCTTGTTGACAAATGGGAGGTCCAGTGTTCCTTCAATGAGAGCACTTAACAGCGTGTGGCTGAAGGCTGAGTTGTCTGTCCACAGTGTGAGAATAATGTCTGTTGTAGTTACACAATTCAGCTGTGAGTCTGTGATGACCTTGGAGCAGACGGAGTTAAAGTCTATGGTGAGTTGAAGTGTGCAGGGTATCGACTTTGAACTTTGCCCTGAGACGGGGTTCCCGCGGCTAGCTGTGAGGTTTCCCGCGACCTCTGTGACCTGACCGTCTGGTTCAGGTGGTCTGGGTGACTGGAAAGGCAGAAGTTCACACACTTGAGCCCAGATTTTCAGCGGTCTGGAGTTCAATAAGGACTCAAAGGAGTTTGGCAGGTCTTTGCGGATGAGACAGGGAAATGTGTCCATTTGTGCTATGCACACAGGAGGTACCAGGCTCACTCGACCAATGGTGTGGTGCATGGGAGCTATGTGTTCAAGGTGGACCTCATTTTGACTGTGCGGTTGCACATTCAGCTCACATCTTTGTGACTTGAGAGTCTGATTTTGTCTCTTAGCTCCATTTGTCAGTCTTTCAAACAGGTTAGGGCAGGTTTCTGGGCAGTGATCGGAGACTGGATAACTGGTTGGATTTTCTACAGTCTTTTTAGATGCAGTTCTCTGCTTGGCTTGGGCTTCGTCGACCACGTCTCGCAGCTGCTGAGTAGACATACTGCATGAGCAGGCCAAGGCTGTCAGCTGATCACTCACCGCGGGGTGCAGCTTTCGGAGGCACAGAGTTTTGAAGATGAAATCTTCCTCCCTTGCTGGATGGTTACGTGCTCCGTAGTAGACCCTTTGTATTCGGCTGTAGCAGGTGTATGGGTTTTTCAGTCTGCCCCGTTTAAAGTTCATAGCGGCAGGGAGCCTTTGATCTGATGCAGGGTCAGAAAGCTTTTGGGTAAAAGCCTGTCGCAGTTGCTGGCAGTTGGATTTGACAGCTGCTGGCGAAGGTTCTTGGCCGCTGGATGTCTTGGGCAGTGGGCTTTCAACCCCCTTTGGAATTAGGGCTTCTTGACTGGTTAGGGGAAACTCAGTGATGTGTGTTTCCCCCCCCCAGGCCACTTTTCAGTACTCTGTAACCAGTGTCAAGTTCATTCACATAGTCTCTTTGTTGTTTCGGCGCCATAACTCCTTTCTGGGCCTGTTTACACTGATTTTCACAGGTCATGGCTTTGGTGTGTCTGTCTTTCAGCTCAGTCTCTGCTTTGGCTAGGAGAGCTTCGCTGTGTTGGAGTTTTCCAGTCAGTTCTTCTCTGGATACCTTTTCCAACAGTTCTCTACGCTCCACCTCCAGGTGGAGCTCTGCAAGGGCTTTTTGAAGTCTTTGCAGCTCCTCCTGCAGCTCGGGTTTGGATTCATCCGCTGTCCAACGCTGGTCCTGGATCTCGACGAGTCGCTGATCGTGGTGATGTTGAGTCTGGGCCTGATTCCTCCGGGCGTCCTCTGGCTGGAGCTTGAGGTTGTGGGCGATGGCTCGGATGACTTTCGCCCATTCTTTGTAGCTCGGCGTCGGATCGTGGGACATCAGTCGATTCAGGTTGTCGTCCAGCTGCTCGTTGCTTAGGTGCTGGGGATCCACAGGGGCGTTGGGCAGGAACGTGCTGGTCAGGGCGCCCAACCAGGTCTCGAGTCGGTCCCAGTGGTTGCCGGGGCTGGCTGGTTTGGACACGTTGGCTTGCTGTTGGCGAGAGAAAGACAACACAAACAGAACCAATGCAAGCACGCGCAGCACTAACGACTTATAATAATGCATGATTATATAATTCTTTGGTTTGATTCCCGTTAACTGTGCAGACAGTTAGTGGAATGTAGGCTAGACACTTAATTGTCGATAGCCAAAGGGACCACGTGGGTCAATTTGTGTGGGTGAGTGCCGGATTTAAATAAAGATTGACAGGCGGTAGTTCTAAGAGTCCTTTGATGACTCTCGCTGCTCGGTCGTCTATCTATTATTCAGTTTTCCGTGATGGCTCTCACAAGCTCTGTTTTGCATGAACTGAAAGAAAACAAACACAGTAGAAAAACAGAACAGAATAGGATGGCTGCAATTAAATGAGAAATAGAGCAGTCAACAAATAGGAAGGAATAGGAGTAGAATAGCAATAAAATAAAACAAGAAGGGCTAGTATGGCTTAAGAGTAAAAGAGTTGGCTAGCACTTCGAGGATCAGAGAATATGTAATATTCTGTGGTTTTCACTAAGGGAAGGGGTCGTATATTGTTACTCTAAGTCTGGGGTGAATTGCGAGTGCCCAGATGAGAACTCCCTTTATACCACGACGCAGCCTCTCAAACAGGGACCTTCAGCACGATTGTGTTTTCAGGTGAGGTATTAACGCCAACGGCCAGTTGGCAGGTCAAAATTGAATCTTTCCCAACCCCCGAGTCTGACCCCGCAGGCAGTTACTCAAAGGGAGGTTCTGTCGAGCAGAAACAGGGAAATTAAACAAAATTTGCCTTGGCATCCAACTGGCCTCGTTGCCTTCCTGCACCTTACACACCCAACCTGATAATGTCTCTGCGTGCTACCCGTGGTATGAGGCCAGTAACGTCCTGCGATTCACGCACAGCTATGATGCAAGATTCGCCAGACCAGGCAACTCCACTCACTGGAACTCACTGGAACAACCGCCAACTCACCACAGGGCGCTGGAGGGGCCCTTTCTGTGAAATACACAAATGATCAAGTAGACACAGCTTAATTGTAAATTTAAATCTTGTTTAAATTTAATTTAAATAATCAAGTGTGTAGGACAAAAGACTGGTTGTTGAAATGACAGTCAGAGTGAACTAGCCAAACTAGAACAGAAAATGAGCAGCCGGGGTAAAATAAAAAAAACAGAAAAGAAAGGAAGAAATAATAAAATAATTTGGATGCACTTGATTCAAATTTGAATTAAACTCTGTTTAATTGAATTTAACCAAGTGCATAGAATAGTGGGATGGGAAACAGAGGAGCAAACGAAGATAATTCAGCGGCACTTGATTCAAATTCAAATCGAACTCTGTTCAACTGAATTTAAATAAGTGTATAGAATAACAGAATGGAAAAAGAAAGGAGAAAGCAAAGAGGACAATTCAGATGTACTTAATTCAAATTTGAATTAAACCTTGTTCAATTAAATTCAAATGAGTGCATAGAATAACAGAATGGGGAAAAAGAAATAAGAAAGCCTTCCCTATTTGTGAGTCTCTAAAGAGAATTGCTTCTTGATGAGCAAAATGCCAACTGATTGACACTACTTAATTTTAAAATTCAATTAAATGTTATTTAATTAAATTTAAAATAAGTGTATAAAGTAAGGGAGGCTTGGGTGTGCGTGAATGTTATTGCCAGCCAATAACAAACAGGACACAGAACTAAGATTGAATACAATAAAGCATTAAGTAATCCAAGGGAAGGAATTTCCAAAGTAAATAAAAACTCAAGAGAAAGAGGGAGAGAAGGGTAAAGAGGGAATAAGTTAAACCAAATAGAGTAAAACAAAATAAAGGAAAAAAATCGAATAGAGTAAATCTGTGACCACATAGATAAGAAATAAGGAAAAGGGAATTGACTTATCTGGTAGTGTCCACCAGGGGGAGCGCTCTCAGAAGGTGAGTTCTCTTGTTGGAAGGGAAACTTAATTTAAATTAATTTTTTTTAACGTGTTTAAATTAAATTTAAATCAGTAACCCACATTCCAAAAACGATTTGAAAGCATAACCACCAAAAGCAAATTACTTTTACAACTCCCCGCAGTATAGAGCAGCAAAAGATAATTTGGAGATAATTCAGTTCAAAATATGGAGAGCAGCTTTAACTCAGAACGTCCACGCGGTGGCGTCAATGAGTCCACACAACCAATAGGTAGGGAGGGGTGCTACACCTGAACAGACTGCCCTCTGGCGTCTGGTCAGAGTTACTGCATCCACCTCCTTTAATTCGTGCTATAAAAAATGTACGCACCTGTAGGGCTCTGGCCCTTTACGGCTGATTTAACTGCACAATCACGGTTAAACTATAGAACCTCGGCGGATTCTCTGGTGCCAGTTTCTGGACACTAATATACACTCCTTATCGCGAGTATACGATTTTGGGAATCAGTCCCTCTTGGTGCAAACTCTAGTGCACGCAAATATGTAACTGCGGGATTCTTTTCCCTGCTGTTACGGGTCACGTGGGATCAGGACGTGAACGGCTCCAAATTATTACACACCAATCGATAAATCAGATAAACTGTTTTCCGCTTAGATCTGTAAGGGTCACGTGTTTTGGGTAGCTAGGCCAGTGACGTCGCCCGGGAGCAAACACACTATTGTGAATTATTGGACGACACAAGTAATTCAGATTTAAATAGCGGTAAATAATAATAAGGCCTTTGAGAGGAGTAGGAATCTCGCTACAACTCTCTAAACACGCTGAATACGATTCAATCCGTTTATTCAAGCGGAAATTAATATTAAAACTGTATTGCAAAAGACTGTCGCCCTCTTGCATACGAGTCTGAATATTAATGAACTGCAGTTATTTCACGGTCAACAGTTCACTGCAGTGTCTTCAGACACAAAGCAGCTTGTTAACGTATCTTCAAAGTGAGGAGTATGCGTGCGTCTTGTCTCACTGAATAAAGCGCGCATGTACACATTAAATCATACAAATTTATTCTAGATTATTCATACACCAAAACCAAGTTTAAAACGTGCCTTTAGATTCTCCACCAATTCTGTAGCGGTTGTACAGTTATTAATCAATTTATGGGACATATACATATGAATTATGATAGATCATAAAGCTGTATGATCAATCATGACGCATTTATCGACCCAAGGGGGAATTAAACATATATTGTGAATTAATTACAACGAATTATAATTAATCCCATATACGATTAGTTCTTGTTTAATAATTATTTAGGAAAACTGTTTGTCCAGCAAATTAGTTCTTCCTAGAATATTATAAATGGATTTATTCTGTGGCCACACAAATAAATTCCTATTTTAGCATCAAAGCATAAAGCGATCGAAAACGTTAAAGTGACTTGGTTTTCGGTTGAATGAACAAACAGAACAATCGAGCGTGAATAACGTGTTTAATATATGCAAACTACGACTACAGAGGTTATACGTCTAATACATAATATACACATATATACAAAAAGGGAACGTATAGACAGGAAAGGAAAGAAAGAGAGAGAAGGCAAATAGCAAAATCTAACAGTCCAAGAAAGCCAGCACAGAAAGCAGTTTCATTATCTAGGTAAGAAACGGTACTTGCATTGGTGTTGCGTGTCGAGTTTTCAGTTTAGCGCTGGTGCAGTTCGTTGGCTTCTTCCGTTCCGCGGGAAAGTTTGAACTGAGGACTTGAGAGTTAGTTTCGCTGGAAGAAGTTGGTGGTCCCGAAAGAGGAGCGCGATGGAGGTGCGTGGTCCGGAGACGTCCGGGAGGGACGTGCACGAGGTAGACGAGAGACAATCGGGAGAACACACTGAAAAATTGTGTGTCGTTGTTTTTATGGAAAACCAAGCTAACACACCTCCTGAATTGTAACGGCCAATAGATGCGCAGCACTATTTGGCGGGCAAAATTCCTTTGTTTGGTCTCCTCGCTGAATTTGCATACTGATGGCTATCAGATCGGATTCCGAGATGGAGTATTTCCTTCACCATATCATTACACACATAGAAAAATGCATTTGTCAGCTATGTGACATACTTCAGTGAATAGCTCGAGTCCGGAGCTTTACTGAGAGATCAAACTCGATAGATCAGAAAGGCATATAAAAGAAGTTATGGTTTACAGACAAAATTCCATCATTAAAACTAAAACTAACTCAACTACAGTTATTTACTAAGTCTAAACATTTAGGAAACGTGCACACACTCGAGATACATGATGGGTGCATACATGGATGTGACTTGGCATAGTTACATTATTGACTGTATATGTTAAATATATGTTTGTGTGTTTTTGTGTGTGCCTGTGTGTGTGTGGTGGGTGTTGGAATGTGGATCTGGCCTGTAGTCCACATGGGGGGCCCTTTGATGTCCCAAGAGCTAGTAAATTGGGCCTCCTGTTTTACCTCGGAGGGTAACAAAGGTGTCAAGTGGGCTCATCTTTTGCAGACCGGTCGGAGCCGAGATGAGCTTTTACAACCCAGTCCAGCATGCTAAAAGCGTTCTAAACATTCCAAAGTTTATTGATTATCTTGATACGTGTGGATATGCTACATTTGTGACAGTGACAGAAATACTATAAATAGAATTTTCTAGTTGGCTTGAAACAAAATGTCTTTAGTGAATTTAATATCTATAAAATAATTTTTAAATCCCTATCCAGTAATCAACAACTGGAAAATGAATTTATTAGTCAAAAGGAGAGGGAACCCTGAATCTAAAATATCTACATTCTTTAGCATGGAAACACATTAATTCAGACACAGATTCAGTCTGTTATGTTTTAATCAGGTTACCAAGTTCTAGCACCGGCTGCTTACTATGATCAGACTGGAGCTCTGGTAATGGGTCCTGGAGCTCGCACTGGCCTGGGTGGACCTGTCCGACTGGTCCAAACCCCTCTCCTTATCAACCCAGCAGCTGCACAAGCTGGTGAATATGCCTGTTTTTATCTAATGTTTAAACTGAAAATCTTTTCCGGATTTTGTATTAAATATTCTATTTGTCACTTTTTATTCTACTGACCTAACTGATTTAATTTATTTTATTACTTTTTTTTGATAATCTTATTCTTCTTTCTGTCCTCTCTTGTCTAGCTGCATCTGCGTCAGGCTCTGGTAACAGCATGTCTGGTCCTGCTAACGGTCTGTACCGGTCCATGGGCTGCCAACAACCCCAGCAGCCTCAACCTCAGCAGCAGCCGCCTCCACCCTCCAGTGGACTACCCTCCAACTCCTTCTATGGATCTGGCTCCGTGGCGCCCAGCTCCCAGAGCAGCTCGTTATTCTCCCATACAAGCGCGGCACCTCCACCTAGCACATCTCTGGGTTTCAGCAGCACTGGTGGATCTCTGGGTGTTGGGCTTGGCTCTGCCCTTGGTGCCTTTGGCTCCTCAGGTCTGTTTCCCTATTTGCATTGTGAGCAGTAGTGACTGTTAAGTTGCTGTTTGTGGGGAAAAAAAAAAGTTTCAGATCAACCGGTTAAAGGTGCAGTATGTAGGGTTTCTGTCCACTAGAGGTTGCTAGAGGCCTATTCAAAACAAAGGCGTAGCTTGATGACACCAAGTTTGAGCGTGAAATTTTGGGACATGTGGTCTTCACCTCAACAGACGGTGCAAAAGAATAGGGATAGGACTCGGGAAGAAATCATGTTCATGGATGCGATTATTAACGTTACTGTAGTATGAAGCAGAGCAGGACTGAGTGTTGTGGGAGCTGAACGAGGCTGCTGGAGCGATTGCATAACCCACGCCTCACGAGCAGCAGAACTTTTATTATGCCACAGTCGCCGGCGCCGCTTCCGCTTTTCCGGTCATAAGTATGATGTAACGCAGCTATGTTTTTCATATAAGATACATTTGAGAGTGTTGAAAATGTTATAATGTTACTCTGTGCGTTCACTCGGCGCCTGCTGTGAGACACTTGTTTGAGACACACTACAGTAAGCTAGATCGATTTTAGAATATCATATTAAATACTGGATGGCTTGTGTTGATAAATGGCATGCAATTCATTTTAAAACGTATTGTATGATGGAGAAAATTCTGTATTACTGTTACTAATAATAAAGCTGCATCTGATTATGCTATGTTAGCTACTTGACAAAATAGTGTTTTTCTCTGAGGCATGGTAAAGCATGGTACTCGCAAAAAATCAAGAAAATAAGATTTAAACAATAAGACTAAACATGTTGAGCTATATAACAACAATTAGTTTTCTGTCTGTAAATATATCAAAACAGTTGTTCCCTTGTCTATTAAAGTAATGTAATATATTATGTATAATATATATAATGTAATATATTAAAGCGTCTTTGGTGTTTCCATGGTTTCTACAAAATAAAACCGGAAATCGAGGCAGATCGAGGGTTAACGTGGGTATGACGCAATTGACAGGCGACTCCTGACACGTCCCGGAGCCTTGGTTAAAATTGCAATTTTCTCACGATTTACAAATAGTTGGAAACATTTGGGATATTGTAAGTACTCAAGTGAACAAAATATATAACACTGGCCTGGTGGTTTTTGGATCTTTTACTGCAAAAATATTACATATTGCACCTTTTAATAGGTTAAATTTTGATTTAGAATGCTGTTGAAAAAAAAAAAAAAAACATCTGCCCCTGTACTCAAACTCAATGCCCAAAATCCAAAACCTCATTTCATGTAGCCAGCAAGTTAATTTTTGAAATCTGTTCCTTTTTTTAATAAAATGATATGCAGCACAAATTTAATTTTGTTAAATAAATAAGTACTCCCAAAATAACCAGAATTAAATGCTTTGGTGCTGTTGCAAAAAAAAAGAAAGAAAAAAAAAGTATTTTGTGAAATTCTTGGGTTGCATGTGCCCCTGTAAACTGTAGAAGCACCTTTATGACTGGATGAAATTGGTCTTAGATATTTAGTCAGCTTTATTTGAGGGTACACATAAGCTGATGTGGCCTAAGCTGAAAATGAGTTTGACACCCCTGCTTTTGACAAAGTTCCACTACACTTCTGCATTCTTTTCCGTACATACTAACACAGAAAAATGTTTTACACATGAAACATGAAGCTAATAAACATACGATTACGACAGCATATGATTTGTATGTGATTTTCATATGGTTTGGGTTATTTTTATAAGAAGGATGTTTACATGAGAAATGCTTACCAGGTATAGCGATATAAGGGCTGGGCGATAAAACGATAACGATATGTATCGCGATAGACACGTGATCGATATCAATAAAAAATGTGTTCGATAAAACGTTCAATATTTTTTATTCTTCGTCGGAAGAAAACAGAGGTTGCGAAGCAGGTTTGGTTGCATTAACAAAGGCACTCGCTCTCTGGTAACCTGAGGGAAGTGACACGCTAACAGTCAGTCATGTAACACATTCCAACTTCCCTCAGCGCCAGACGCAAGTCAAACGAGCGTGGAAAAGTTGCAGGTGACGATGAGGGAGCTTCAGTTGAACAACAGTGAACTGCGGTCAGATGAGATGTTGTCAGGCTATGTTATTAAAACTCAGAAAAGTTAACATGACTGTCCAATCAGCCGTTAATGTGCTCGTGGCGCGCACACAAGAACTGCATGCGCAAATGCACCAGCGCGCGCTGCATTACTTTATTATAGCTTAAATAAAGCGCAAAAGAAACTACAAGCAATGACTGTCGTTGTTCTGTTGTAAGTTAAGTCATGAAATTACCAAACATGCGATTAAAGCTGCCTCAAAACTGTGCATGCATTTATTTGTTGACATGGTTTTAAATTGTTATCCAATTTGTTGGCCTTAAAACGTCTTAAAAATGCACATATGTACACCAGGGAAATCTAAATTTTCTAGGGGACCATGCCCCCGTACCCCCCTAGCAAACAACATTTTCTGTCCTCGGTAATTATGAAACCCTGCGTATGGCCCATCTTATATTCTATCTAATGAACTCTGAGGTAAACGTGTATTTCTACAAATGTGCGCACTTTTGGATTTAAAGTTTGTATGTCTATGCACTGTGATCAAACATAAATGGGAGCAAACGCAACTGAATGTAAAGGTTTGTGTCTATTAATAACTACCGATTGATTTTGCATTTCTATTAGAAATTAAGAATTATTAGTGTCATTGTAGTGGTGCAAATATCTAAGCTATCTAATACTTCAAATCTCAAGGTTAAATCAGAAGATTTTTTTGTAAAACATCCCCCCCTCTGGTTTTTTCACAAATCGCACCCTGTTTATATTTAACACTTTGCACTATTTTATTACACTTTTTTAAGCATTTCTTACATTTTCTTTCATTTTGCACCTTAAATGTTAAGAGATAATTGTTAAGTGTTCATTGTGACTTTAGACTTATGTTTACATTTTAATTATTTGAGTTTTCCATGGTTGTTGACATTTCTGTCTTAACAGCTGAGGGGATTATGATCAGATGAAGGTTAAGTTTAAAATAAAAATGTTTAAATGTAATATATTTTTCTCCTAGTCCTTATTTTAAATGGGTCATAAAAAATATCAATAATTATCGATATCGACCTATATGAAACACTGATATCGTGATACAGTTTTCAGCCATATCGCCCAGCCCTAAGCGATATTCTAAATGCTACAAACAACATATTTCTGCCTCATCATATGATCAAAATCCACATTAGATCAAAATCAGAAGTTATTACGAACACTTGATGGTGGTCTACAGTGAGTTTTGAGTGCAAGCATAGTATTATTCTTATAAATTGGCATGTGTAGTTTGATAGCTACAATTCACCTGTTACCCAGAAATGATTATATTTCATGATATGTTGTCAAAAGAATTCACTAAGGTCGTAAGAAAATTGTTTTATTTTCTAGAAAGATTTTTGATAATAGGTGGGTATAATGTATATTGGATTTGGGATCAAAGGGATGTGGATGGGCAAGCCATGTAATGCCAGAGTAATGTAATGCTTACATTTGACAACTGTGTTCTTGTCATCATTTCTCCTGACAAAATCAAAGTAATGTCAATAGTTTGACACCCCTGCTTTAGACAAAGGAATTGACTGACTGTATTTTAAGACACAGCCTCAGTCTTGTTTGGATTGGATTTTCATACAGATCAGTTTGTCAGTTGTTCTCATCTTGTTTTGTTCTCTTTTTTGTCCTTCCCATTTTTGTATTCCTGTAGTGTCAAATTCCACTAGCAGCAGCGCAACCCGTCGGGACTCCCTTTTGGCCAGCTCTGACCTGTATAAGCGTGGTAGCAGCTTGACTCCCATTGGCCAGTCTTTCTACAACAGCTTAGGATACTCCTCCTCCCCCAGCCCCATTGGACTGACACCTGGCCACTCACCTTTGACACCTCCACCCTCTCTGCCCTCCTCCCATGGGTCCTCATCCAGCCTCCATCTGGGTATGATCTCTTGGTTCAACCGATTGATCCAAATCAGGGTTCGTTTCCAGGTTTGGTTGGATTGCAAAACACTTTTCACTCCAAGCAGACCAACCAAACTGAGGTCAAACGGCCTCTGGTCCATTTCAGAAGCTTTGACAAAAAATGCCCTCTGACAGGTCTCTGAGCTTAGTCAGGGTATCCGTGGGGCATTAAAAAGCATTAAAAGTCATTAAATGGATTTTGCGAAAATTAAGGCTTTAAACGGTATTAAAAAGCATTACATTTTATTCCTACAGGCATTACATTTTTTCAGATCGTTTTGAAGAAAAATAATACTACCAGTTTATATAGCCTTCATAATTTATAACTTTGATTTGCTGTCGTAAAATATGTACGTTGGTGTGATACACACACGGAACCAGTTTGGTAATTGCCTCCGGCCGGTGCAAAATTGTCATAACATCGTTTTGGACAGTGGCGGGCTGGGACCTGCGGAAGGCTGCATCAGTGTTGCCAACTTAGAGACTTTTCAGACCCCTTTTGACTGTGATTTTGTCAGACAACGTCTCGATTATAAATCATAATTAAGCGCTGGTTTAACATGTCAGGGCTCGACACTTACGCATTTCAATTAGTCCGGGATAAGTGGATTTTTTTGAAGGGGCAAGTGAAAGAGAACTTTACTTGCCCGGCCGGGGCTTATTTAGTGTAAGTGGCGATCGATAGTGAATGATAATAGGCTGTATAATGTACTGATGATAACAAGGTTGCGCTGTTGAGGCTTGCGCACCATCTCGAGGAGAAATGGAAACATGAGCGAAGCACACACAAAAAGAAACTCGGTTAAACATACCGCGGTAAAAATTCAAAATGTGGAGTTTTTATAACTTGATACAGTTAAGCAATATCACACGACCAAGAATGCTGTTTTCCTAAATAGACTACCATCACGATTAAAAACGTGACACTGATTTCATACAACAATTCAGTTAACAAATAGTTAATATTAAGTCACTTACATTTTAGAAGGAACATTGACTGTTTTTGTTCTAAGCAGCAAAAATTTTTCAAACAAAGATCATAGCAGAACCATAGCGTAGCCACAAATAGTGTAGTCACAAATCTATCAGAAATATGCAGATTTAAATATGTCAAAGCTGCAATATTCTGAAAGGATATTGCTTCAGAAATGTTAAATTTATATTTACACCACAAAAAAAATCCTTTTTCTTTTGGACAAGCAACTGTTTTACTCGTACAAGTGAATGACAAGGCTTAATGTCGAGCCCTGTATGTAATCTTAATGGGCCGCGTTTCAGTCACCATTTCATATTGTCTGACAACAAAAACAGAAAAATATATAGATGAAACAATTTTATTGGGAATTTGGCTGTATTCAAATATATTATGTGAGCACAAAGGGTAGCAGCAGAGAAGCAAACAAATTGTCGCATGACGTCATCTATCGACATTAAGCGACATATGTATGGCATTAAAAATAAAAAAAATTGGCATTAAAAAGCATTAAATTAGATTTGATGAAACCTGCAGAAACCCTGTTAGTATGGTTCATGTTTTGCCCTTTATTATATTCCATTCTTTAAGTTTGGTGTAAACTTCTAAACTCAAATCCTGTTTTCCTCTCTCTCCTGCTCTTCACAGGTGGTCTTCCCAATGGCAGCGGCCGTTATATTTCTGCTGCTCCCGGAGCAGAAGCCAAATACAGGAGCTCGGGCAGTACCTCCAGTCTTTTCAGCTCTAGCAGTCAGCTCTTTCCCCCACCACGAGCCCGCTACAGCCGCTCAGATGTCATGCCTTCAGGACGCAGCCGTTTACTAGAGGACTTCCGGAATAACCGCTTTCCCAACCTGCAACTGCGAGACCTGCCTGGACACATGGTGGAGTTCTCTCAAGACCAGCATGGATCCAGGTTCCCACTCCTCCTAATTTACACTTTTTCAGGATTTTGGATTTAAAAAAAAAAAAACATTTTTACAGTTATGTTTTAGTAGCATTTACTAATGCTAAAGCATTTGCTATTACTAACTAGTGCATTGTGTGTTGGTCTTGCACATTTCACAGTGTCTGACATTTGTTTCTATATCTCATAATACCTGATAATTTTTTTTTCTTTTTTTCACTTCTTTGACACAGCTTTTGACACTATATTTTTGATCATGCATGTATGGAAACAATGCAAAAATAACAACTAAATGCTACTATAAGACATCATATGAAATAAATATCCTGGAAAATAATGTAATGATAGTTTGGTAACTCTCTATTTTGAGTATTCTCTATTTGAGCATTTATTTTTTATTTTTTGTATGTGTTCTGTACAATAAGTAAGATCTTTTTCTCAATGTTCAGGTTTATTCAGCAGAAGTTGGAGCGTGCAACTCCTGCAGAGAGGCAGATGGTGTTTGGGGAGATCCTACAGGCCGCTTACCAACTCATGACTGATGTCTTTGGGAACTACGTTATACAGAAGTTCTTTGAGGTAATTAATATTTAAAATGTTTTGCCCAGAAATGGACCAGGTTAATTCAGTTTTACGGCATTTCGAGGATGTGCATGAATCTGTTACTCATTCAGTCAGTTACTCTTTCCCCATCAGGCTCCGTTGTTAACGGGCAAAAGTTTTGACCACTTGAATATGAATGTTAAAAATGAAGTTACTTTGAAATAGACACAGAGTTAGTGTGTCGATACAGTTACACATCGAATACAGTCGGTCACAGGCGATTCATACTCCAATCCAGAAGAGGGCACGTGCAGTAATGCAACGCTGTTTGCTACCAATAAAAAGTGCAGAAGAGATGATCGATCGGTATGTTTTAGGGATGTAACGATATCAAAATCTCACGGTGCGATAATACCTCAGTATAAAGTCCACGATCAGGCATGAAAATCCCTCACCTTTCGGCGAAATTCGCCTTTTTTGAAACCAAAACAGGTGACCTACGTGAATCGTGTAGATTCGATGAGAAAAAATTTTGGGGAGCGGAGGGGGGGGTATTCATATTCAGTGAACTGCGAACAGGTGCGCGTGCCAGAAGGGAGCGCGAGATTCACCCTGCGTCTCAATCAGCTCCCTAGCTCCCTAGGTCGTGAATCAGTATATAAATCTAAATTTTACCTAAATAATACCTAGCTCAAGAACAGCTGTAGAGAGCTTCATGGAATGGGTTTCCATGCCATGGCCGAGCAGCTGCATCCAAGCCTTACATCACCAAGTGCAATGCAAAGCGTCGAATGCAGTAGTGTAAAGCATGGCGCCACTGGACTCTAGAGCAGTGGAGGCGTGTTCTCTGGAGTGACGCTTCTCTGTCTGGCAATCCCATGGACAAGTCTGGGTTTAGCAGTTGCCAGGAGAACGGTACTTGCCTGACTGCATTGTGCCAAGTGTAAAGTTTGGTGGAGGGGGGATTATGGTGTGGGGTTGTTTTTCAGGGGTTGGGCTTGGACCCTTAGTTCCAGTGAAAGGAACTCTTAATGCTTCAGCATACCATGACATTTTGGACAATTTCATGCTCCCAACTTTGTGGGAACAGTTTGGGAATGGCCTCTTCCTGTTCCAACATGACTGCGCACCAGTGCACAAAGCAAGGTCCCTAAAGACATGGATGAGCAAGTTTGGTGTGGTGGAACTTGACTGGCCTGCACAGAGTCCTGACCTCAACCCGATAGAACACCTTTGGGATGAATTAGAGCGGAGACTGCGAGCCAGGCCTTCTCGAAAACATCACTGCCTGACCTCACAAATGCTCTTCTAGAAGAATGGTCAAAAATTCCTGTAAACACACTCCTTAACCTTGTGGAAAGCCTTCCCAGAAGAGTTGAGGCTGTTATAGCTGCAAAGGGTGGGCCAACTCCATATTAAACCCTACAGATTAAGAATGTGCACGTAAAGGCAGGCGTCCCAAAACTTTTAGCAATTTATTGTATTTATTGCGATTATATTTAAAAAATAAAATAAAATAAAAAAAAAGACAAATGAAGATTTTGTCAGCTTGAAACAGGAACTTCCAGTGTAGTGTTTTCAGTTTTCATAATAAGGAAAAAATGCACAATACTCAACTCGGTCCTTTTTATGTTTATTATACCTTAAAATGAATTTAACAGACTGCTTATCTCAACAAATTCACTAACACTTTACAATAAGGTTCTTTAGTTAACATTAGTTAACTACATTAACTAATAATGAATTGCATTTCTACAACATTCATTAATCTGTTAATTTTAATTTCAACATTTACTAATACATTATTAAAATCAAGTGTTGCATTTGTTAACATTATTTAATGCACTGTAAACTAACATGATCAATATGAACAGCTGCATTTTTATTAACTAAGGTTAACAAAGATTAACAAATACAGTAACAAATGTATTGCTCATGGTTAGTTCATGTTAGTTAATACAATAATTAATGTTAACAAATTAACCTTATTGTAAAGTATAACCACAAATTCAACACAAATAAGATGCTTGAACACCCATGTAAGATCCAGACAGGTGAAACAGAATATTTTTGTAAGTTGGATTCACAAAGATTTAACTTGTTTCTGAAAGAATTATTCAGTGATGGATACATTTTTAACAGTAATTTGTTGCCACCTAGTGGCGTAACAATGCAATCGATAGTCGTTATTTGAAGCAGTTTCAATAGGTGATTTATTCTATTTTGATGGTTAACATAGACATCAGTGTTTATCTGAATAGTAAACAGAATTAATTCATTAATTAATGATACTGAGTGTTTGAAAAGATTATTTGTGAAGCTGTTTATATCTAAACATGATAACTGCTCTCTAGATCAGCAGCAGCGCGAACGCAGATTTGAATGTCATGATTTTATTTTTGTCAAAGGTTTAATATACACGGATGAATAGTTGTCATTTAGGAATTAGATCATCTGGGTGATGAAATCGAGAACGGGATCTTTTATAGATTAATCGTGCAGCTTTGTGTAACCACCCCCTGCATTGACGTATATGAGTAGCGTGAAGGCTTTTCAGTGCATTCATTGTTATAATATTCATGAGGTGAACGCTCCTCGCACTTCGTTCTGGATAAGAACCGGTTATCGGTTCACAACCCTAGTTACCCCTTCCCTCCGTTCTGTTCCACTGGGCTGAAAAAAATAATCTTTTTGCACAGAAGACATATCGTTTCATACAGTCGTGTGACCATGATGATATCGAGACAATTTTGCTATCGGGATACCACGATATTGATAATACTGTTACATCCCTAGTATGTTTACATGTAATCTCTCAACCAGTGTTTCAACTGCCCAAAGACATCAATAAAACAGCTTGAGAATATTATCTCACATAGCATTACATTTACCTCAGGCATTTAGTGTTGACTGCATGTTAGTTCACAAGAGAACTAGGGGGGACTCCAGAGGGAAGCACTTCGTATATGCACTATATTAGCCTATTCATTATATTTACTTAAACAGTAATGTCTTGTGTAATTTGTTTAAATAAATCGTTTTTAAATTGGTTAAATAAATTGTTTAAATTGTCATTAAATCAAGTTCTGACAGTAACTGTGTAAATTATTAGGGCCAAAGCCGAATGGCTGAAGGGCCTATTGTTTTCTTTAGGATTATTATTATTATTTTATTTTTTTTCTACGTTTTTGGGGCCCTTAACGTGCTCAAAAACTCTTGAAATTTTGCTTCTGTGGGCAGAAGCTTCAGATTGGATGAAACTCGACACACATCAATATTGTCATACAGTAGACATGGGCAAAGCCTTAGAAACGGGTGTGGAGCAGGGGCTCTACAGCGCCACCTTTTGACAAAAGTGGGGGGGTTAGTTTAACCTACAGTCACCAAACTCGGCACACATATTGGTCTCATTAAGCCGGACAACTTTCTAATTTACAGTCATTAGCTCAGACCAACAGGAAGTCTGCTATTTTGGTTTGAATGTGGATTTTTTGAATAAACAGTCTCTGAATTTTAAACTACTACTTCTAGGGGGTTCATTCAATTCAGACCAAACATTTTTTACCATGGTGCTAAAATACTGAAGATCTTAAATTGAGAACGAATAATGGATATCTCGAACAGTGTTGCCATGGTGATGGATTCAATTAATGTCAAAAAAAGGGAAATGGAATGACTCTAATTTTCTATTAAAAAAACACTATGCACAATTTATATATAGAATAATACAAATGTTTGAAATAAACACATTTTATTCATTTTTTTCAATTCAGAAAGCATGTGTTAGTTAAAAATAGGCAGATTGATTTTATCTGATTGAAAAATGGATAAATTAAGTAATGGAGCAATAGTTTAGTTTAATAAAGCAATAATTTCATTTTTATTTTAAACTGTATGTGCAGGTATATTTAAACATTTATCAAAGACTACTTTTTCACAATTTAGATGCTTTTTTTTTTGTTTAAAATGATCATCTCAGTCTGTCTCTGTCTCTCTCTCCTTCCCCTTACACCCTCAGGTTCACTCGGGTGTGTGTGTGTGTGGTGTGGGGGTGGGGGGTATCTGTGTGTGGGTCTCTGTCTGTGTATCTCTCTCTCCCTGTGTATGTGTGCATTACAATCTTGATTTTTTTCTAAATGTTGTTTGAGTTACAATTATTATTTTTACAATTACAGTTAGAATTTTTTAATTATTTATTGATATAATTCAAATTTATTAAAGTACATTTTGCATGATTTTAAAAGTGGCTCTTTAAAATAAACTTGCATAAGTGAGCAGAAAAATCTAGACATGTACCATACTATTACCTGAGACTGACATTAAAATTGTATTTGCAGGTTCAGTTTGGCTCTATTAATTAATTTTTTTATTTTATTTTTTCATCTTATACCACACATATTGAAATTAAAGGAAAGCATGCTTTTGGCGCATAAGATTTGTGCACAAACAACAGCTCAGGGAGGTCAGAAATTACATGAAGAGAAGTGTGAGGATTATACAACATCAGCACAAATAATAGTATATTTCCTCTAGAATTTTTATAGGGGTTGTCTGAGAAAAAACACAGACATGGCAGAATAGGATGATATTCTGCACTCATTTGAAACTAACCTATGATATTCTATGACATGAAAGTCATCTCAATTTTAACAATCTCATGGATGTGGCTGTTGTGGTCTGTGATCATAGGAGCATCAGCTCCTGCAGTAAATGTGGTGTGAAATTGACATAGTTCTTTTATGTTTAACTGTTTTTAACTCTCTGAGGTCTGAAAACGCGCCGGCGCGTTTTGCAGGTTTTTTTCACATTGCAGTAAAACAGACTTAAAATACTCCGTCATTTTTTGTCATACAGACATAAGTAATATATCAATTGAAACTATAGAATATCTTCTTTTATTTGTATACACTCAGAGTAAAAATGAAATGTTGTGCTTTTTGTAAAATAAAGAAAACTAACATGATGCGTGATCTCTCGTCTCCCTCTGAACGAACTCCAATCTGATAGTTCTCAGAAAATGAACTGTAACTTAGTGAATACTAATCACAAAAAAATGACACTTATGTCTAAAAAAACGTTGAAATGTAAGGTTTTAAATCGTGTAAGTCAAATCGAAAACAAACATTCTGTGTTTATGTAATCTGTATGAAAAGAGAGCCATGTCAGAAGTCCGTGATTCAGCTCATTACCCACTAATGCGGCCACGCCCACGGAGCCAGCGCTATTCAAAGGCAAATTCTGAGGCAACACATGCATACATCGTCTCAATCGTGTATTTATTGTCTTGAAAAGTGTTTATCTGGATGTAAAAGCCATGGTTAGCGACCTCTGGAAGACATGCAGTTAGTTCCTGTTTTCTTTTCTTCTATAGATGAATTTTAGATGAGTTTTTGTTTCTTTAGCGCCCTCCGGCTGCAGTATGAATTGAAAACACCATTCATGGAATAGCCTCTTCTTCTTTAGATGAATTTGTGGACTAAAAATGCACAGAGAGCGCCCTCCGACTGCAAGTATGAATTGAAAACACCAGCGCTCATAGTAATGACAATGAATATTAAATAAATATAACTCCTCTGTATAGAAAATTGGCATAAACATATGAGAATCCAATATTTCTCCAAATGTGCATGCTTTTAAACTAAAAGCCTGTATTCAGACTCTTTGCATCACAGAAATACATTTATATTTTAAAGTATAATATAAAACCATTACTTTATATTGTAATAATATTTTTCTGTATGTTTCATATACCATGATGAGCTTGAGACATCACAGGTTTTTTTCACAGCCTACCTGACTGAAATGCCTCATTAATATGCAAGTCATTTCAGCTCATTACTATGCAATTCTTTTGTCTTCTCAGGTGAGAATGAGCCATTATTCATGCTGATTCACACCTCCACGCATACTGTGTTTCTTGGCAAAAAGTGTCTTACAAAAACTAAATCAATATATTGTTATAAATGAAAGAGTAGTCAGCATAATTTTTACATAATTTTGAAGCAAAAACTCTAGTCTACAACCTCCAATACCCTAAAGTATTGTAAACACAGATTTACTATACTTTTTTGGCCTTATTTCAGTGACTTAAGTTTTTAGTTTTTTCAATAACCACGCATAAATGTTATTCCTTCAAAAACACAAACATATACATACATGTTCCTCACATATTATGGTAGCCTAATTTGTGCTGAATACAGTGTAATGACACTTGTGTCATTAATATGTTTATGAACAACTGAAAAAAGCACAAATGTCAGGCATGTCAAAACTTCTCCAGGCCCCAAATCAGCCTCAGACTCCAGAGGGTTAAATGCCTATTGCCCGATGTGCACAGTTCCTCTAAAGCCACCGGGCTTTGGCCCGTCATCGCTGCTTGCAACTTTATTTATTATTAGGGCCAAAGCCGAATGGCTGAAGGCCCTATTCTTTTCTTTAGGATTATTATTAGGGCCAAAGCCGAATGGCTGAAGGCCCGATTGTTTTCTTAAGGATTATTATTATTATTATTTTTTTAGACTATTCTGGCATTTTTGGAGCCCTTACCATGCTCGAAAACTCATGAAACTTTGCACATACATTGGAACCCGCGGCCATCAGGGCCGGGCAGAAGCTGGTACCCGGGCGTGGCAGGGGGGCTTGACAGCGCCCCCTTGAACGGGGTCCGAAGTCATGGTATATATATTAAACACGCTTGCACATATAAGTATAAAACTCGGTACAAATATAGACCTCATTGGGCCAAACAACTTTCGTACTCTAAGTTATACGTCACCTCAACAGGAAGTCAGCTATTACGGGTTGTTTGAAAAACGCATGCTCTGGAATTTGATATACTCCTCCTAGGCGATTAATCCAATCACCACCAAACTCGGTCAGCATGAAGTCAAGACATTGATGATGAAAAAATGGCAGCAGATTTTTGATATCTCGAACGGTTTGGCCGTGGCGAGGCAACGAATTTATGGCGAGAAAAGGGAAACAGGAAGTGTGTTATAACTTCTACAAACATTGATTGATGTTTATGAAACTTCAGCTGTGTGTTCGTTATAGGAGTCTGATCACATGGATGTTACTATTGTGAGTCAAAGTTATAGCGCCACCAACTGGCAGCAGGAAGTGTCACTTTCAAAATGCATTGTTCGCTCTGTTATGTTTACCTGATTTGCTTCAAACTTCAAACCAGTGTAATGTCAATACACAGCAAATGTAGACCTGTGACAGGATTCTTGATATTTTAAATATTGTTGCCATGGCAACACGTCAAACTTTAATAATATTCTTGAAAGGTTTTTGAGGCTCTTAACATGCTTCAAATTGCATGAAACTCGACACACATCAAAGATGTCAACCAGTAGACATGGACAAAGCCATAGAAATGGGCGTGGTGGAAGGGCTCAGTAACGCCACCTTTTGACAAAAGTGGGGGGGTTCGTTTTTCCTACAGTCACCAAACTCGGAACACATATTGTTCTCATCAATCCGGACAATTTTCTAATTTACATTCATTAGCTCCGACCAACAGGAAGTCAGCTATTTTGGTTTGAATATAATTTTTTTTTAAAAACAGGCTATGAATTTTATACTACTACTCCAACAGGGTTTACACAATTTACACCAAGCTTTTTTAACTTGGTGCTAATACATTGAAGTAGTTTAATTGCAAACGGATTTTAGATATCTCAAATGGTTTGGCCGTGGTGAGGCAACGAATTTATAGCAAGGAAAGGGAAACAAAGTGTTATAACTTCTGCATACATTAATTGATTTTGATGAATCTTCGGCTGTGTGTCCGTTGTACAAGGCTGATCACATATATGTGACAATTGTGAGTCAAAGTTATAGCGCCACCAACTGGCAGCAGGAAATGTTACTTTCAGCATGCTTTGAGATCACCATCTTATTTTTACCCTATTTGCTTCAAATTTAATTGAAATAATGTAAAAACATGGCAGATGTAGACCTTTGAAAAGTTGCACAGTTGCCTTGGCAACGCATCAAACTTTAAAATTCGTTTTGAATGCTTTTGAGACTATTAGCATGCTTCAAATTGTTTGAAACTCCACACACACATCAGGATTGTTAGCCAGTAGACATGGGCAAAGCCTTAGAAACGGGCAGGGAGGAGGGGCTCTATAGCGCCACCTTATAGTGCAGTAAATGTGGTGTGAACTTGACATAGTCCTTTTATGCTTAACTGTTTTAAATACCCATTACCCGCCGTGCACAGTTGCCCTGAAGCCACCGGGCTTTGGCCCGTCATCGCTGCTCGCAGCTATATTTATTTATTTATTTTTTCTGACTATTCGGGCACTTTTGGGGCCCTTACCATGCTCGAAAACTCATGAAACTTTGCACATACATCGGAACCCGCGGCCATCAGGGCCGGACAGAAGCTGGTACCCGGGCGTGGCAGGGGGGCTCGACAGCGCCCCCTAGAATGGGCTTCGAAAACTTGGTCCATATATCAAACACTCTTGCATGTATTAGTATGAAACTCGGTACACATCTAGACCTCTTCGGGCCTAACAACTTTCATGCTCTAAGTTATACGTCAGCTCAACAGTAAGTCAGTTATTATGGGTTTGTTTGAAAAACGCATGCTCTGGAATTTGATACACTCCTCCTAGGCGATTATTCCGATCACCACCAAACTCGGTCAGCATGAAGACAAGACATTGATGATGAAAAATTGCCAGCGGATTTTTGATATCTCGAATGGTTTGGCCGTGGCGAGGTAATGAATTTATGGCGAGAAAAGAAAAACACGAAATATGTTATCACGTCTGCATAGATTGATTGATGTTTATGAAACTTCAGCTGTGTGTTCGTTGTAGGAGGCTGATCACATGGATGTGACTATTGTGAGTCAAAGTTATAGCGCTACCAACTGGCAGCAGGAAGTGTCACTTTCAAAATGCTTTGAGATCACCCTTTTACTTTCACCCGATATACTTCAAACTTCATCACAAAAATGACAAAACATGGCAGATGTAGACCTGTTAATGTGTCTGTGATATATTAAATGTTGTTGCCATGGCAACACGTCAAACTTTAATAATATTCTTGGGCATTTTTGAGGCTCTTAACATGCTTTAAATTGCATGAAACTCGACACACACATCAATATTGTCATTCAGTAGATATGGGCAAAGCCTTAGTTAGTTTAACCTAGAGTCACCAAACTCGGTACACATGTTGTTCTCATTAAGCCGGACAACTTTCTAATTTACAGTCATTAGCTCTGACCAACAGGAAGTCAGATATTTTGGTTTGAATGTGGATTTTTTTTACGCACACACACAAACATAGACTCTCTCTCTGTCCAAACCCCCCTCCCCTCTCATTCCTTCAGTCTCTGTGTGTGTGGGGGTGTGTGGTGTGGGGGTGGGGGGGTGTCACTCTCTGTGTATGTCTCTCTCTCTCTCTCTCTCTCTCTTTCTGTCCCCTCCCTGCATGTGTGAGTGTGTGTGTGTGTGTGTGTGTGTGTGTGTGTGTTACAATCTTGGTTAGTGGTCTTTTTCCCTTTTACTGATTACCCATTTATTGATGAACTTTTAAAAATTTTTAACTGCAAATGATAACTTCAAACTCATTTGAAATTGAATCATGACACTATATCACTATTTGGACAGGACTAGTTTTCTATATGTTATTTGAGTAGCAATTATTATTTATTACAATAACAAAGAATGTTTACATTAATTATTTATTAATATAATTCAAATTTATTAAAAACCCCTGTGTCAGTAAATTTCACGTTTATAAAAGTGGCTGTTTAAAATAAACTTGCATAAGTGTGCAGAAAAATCTAGACATGTTCCTTACTATTACCTGAGACTGACATAAAAATTGTCTTTGCAGGTTCTGTGATTTGGCTCTATTAATACATTTTTTTATTTTATTTTTTCATCTTATACCACACATATTGGAATTAAATGAAAGCATGCTGAAAGTCATCTCAATTTAAACGATCTCATGGATGTGTCTGTTGTGGTTTGTGATCATAGGAGCATCAGCTGCTGCAGTAAATGTGGTGTGAAATTGACAGAAGGCCCTATTAGGATTATTATTAGGGTCAAAGCCCAAAGGGCTGAAGGCCCTATTGTTTTCTTTAGGATTATTAGGGCCCAAGCGAATTAGCGCGAGGGCCCTCTTGTTCTTCTAAGGATTATTATTATTTTTTTATTTTATTTTTTTTCGTCTTCCGGGGCTTTTTGGGGGCCTTAACATGCTCAAAAACTCTTGAAAATTGGCACACACATTGGAATCCGCGGCCAACAGGGCCGGCCAGAAGCTGGTACCCGGGCGTGGCAGGGGGGCTCGACAGCGCCCCCTTGAAAAAAGTCTGAAAATTTGGTCCATATATTAAACACGCTTGCACGTGTTAGTATGAAACTCGGTACACATATAGACCTCATCGGGCCGAACAACTTTCGTACTCTAAGTTAAACGCCACGCCAACAGGAAGTCAGCTATTAAGGGTTGTTTGAAAAACGCATGCTCTGGAATTTGATATACTCCTCCTAGACGATTAATCCGATCATCACCAAATTCGGTCAGCATGAAGTCAAGACATTGATGATTAAAAATTGCCAGCGGATTTTTGATATCTCGAACGGTTTGGCCGTGGCGAGGCAACGAATTTATGGCGAGAAAAGGGAAACAGGAAATTTTAAAGGAAGTTTTATAACTTCTGCATACATTGATTGATCTTTATGAAACTTCACGAGTGCATTGGTTGTAGTAGTCCGATCACATGGATGTGACTATTGTGAGTCAAAGTTATAGCGCCACCAACTGGCAGCAGGAAGTGTATCACTTTTGAAATGCTTTGAGATCACCCTCTTATTTTTACCTGATTTGCTTCAAACTTCATCAGTGTAATGTCAATACACAGCAGATGTAGACCTATGACAGGATTTTTGATATTTGAAATATTGTTGCCATGGCAACAGGTCAAACTGTAATAATATTCTTGAGTGTTTTTGAGGCTCTTAACATGCTTCAAATTGCATGAAACTCGACACACACATCAATATTGTCAACCAGTAGACATGGGAAAACCGTAGAAACGGGAGGTGAGCAGGGCCTCTATAGCGCCACCTTTTGACAAAAGTGGGGGGGTTAGTTTAACCTACAGTCACCAAACTCGGTACACTTATTGTTCTCATTAAACCGGATAATTTTCTAATTTACAGTCATTAGCTCCGACCAACAGGAAGTCTGCTATTTTGGTTTGAATGTGGATTTTTGGACTAAACAGGCTCTGAATTTTAAACTACTACTTCTAGGGGGGTTGTTCAATTCAGACCAAACATTTTTTACCATGTTGCTAAAACATTGAAGATGTTAAATTGAGAACGGATAATGGATATCTCGAACCGTCTTGCCATGGTAATAGATTGAAGTAATGTCAAAAAAGGGAAACGGAATGACTCATATTCTCTATAAAAAAACACTATACACAATTAATTAATTTATATATAGAATAATACAAATGTTTGAAATAAACACATTTTATTCATTTTTTCCAATTCAAAAAGCATGTGTAAGTTAAAAATAGGCAGATTAATCCATTTTTCAATCAAATATATATTTAATGTCATACAAAGAGTAACAACTAGAGTGCAGCATATACCTATTTATATTTAAAAATGTATCAGACAACTTTGTCACAATTAAGATGTTTTTTTTGTTTTTGTTTGTTTGTTTGTTTAAAATGATCTTCTCAGTCTGTCTCAGTCTCTCTCTCTCTATCCCTCTCTCCTCCCCCATACTACCTCAGGTTTATTCGGGCGTGTGTATGTGTGTGTGTGTGGGTGGGAGGTGTTTGGGGGGTGTCTGTGTATATATCTCTCTCTCTCTGTGTAGGTTTATGTGTGCATTACAATCTTAATTTTTTCTAAATATTGTTTGAGTTAGTTATTTTTTACCATTACAGTTAGAATTTTTAAATTAATTATTTATTGATATAATTCAAATTTATTAAAAACCCATGTTTCAGTAAAATTTCACATGATTATAAAAGTGGCTGTTTAAAATAAACTTGCATAAGTGAGCAGAAAAATCGAGACGAACCTTATTATTACCTGAGACTGACATTAAAATTGTCTTTGCAGGTTCTGTGATTTGGCACTATTTATTATTTTTTTTCATTTAATTTTTTATCTTATATCACACATATTAAAATTAAATGAAAGCATGCTTTTGGTGCATAAGATTGGTGCACAAACAACAGCTCAGGGATGTCAAAAAACACATGAAGAGAGAAGTGTGAGGATTATACAACATCAGCAAATCGCAGACATTCACATTATGGTTGGATTATTTTTTTCAGAGCACTGTGGAGTTTGCACAAATAACAGTATGTAATTTGGTCTAGAATTTTTATAGGGGCTTTTGAGACTCTTAACATGCTTCAAATTGCATGAAACTCGACACACACATCAATATTGTCAACCAGTAGACATGGACAAAGCCATAGAAATGGACATGGTGGAGGGGCTCAGTAGCGCCACCTTTTGACAAAAGTGGGGGGGTTAGTTTTTCCTACAGTCACCAAACTCAGTACACTTATTGATCTCATCAAGGCGGACAATTTTCTAATTTACACTCATTAGCTCCGACCAACAGGAAGTCAGCTATTTTGGTTTGAATGTATTTTTTTGGAAAAAACAGGCTATGAATTTCATACTACTACTCCTACAGGGTTTATACAATTTACACCAAACTTTTTTTAACTTGTTGTTAAAACATTGAAGTTGTTGAATTGCAAAGGAATATTGAATATCTTGAACGTATTTGCCATGGTGAAGGATTAAATTAAGGACAAAGAAGGGAATATTCACCCTTATTTTATAAATATACACTCTTTATTTCAGTATATAATGACACAAATGTTATAAATAAACACATTTTAAATCATTTTTTAATTACAAGACCGATGTGTAAGTTCAAAAACAGGCTATGAATTTCAAACTACTACTCCTACAGGGTTTATACAACTTGCACCAAACTTTTTTTTAACTTGTTGCTAACACATTGAAGTTGTTTAATTGCAAACGGATGTTGGATATCTCAAACGGTTTGGCTGTAACGAGGCAGCAAATTTATGTCAAGAAAAGAGAAACAAAGTGATATTACTTCTGCATACATTAATTGATTTTGATGAATCTTTGGCTGTGTGTTCGTTGTACAAGGCTGATCACATGGATGTGACTATTGTGATTCAAAGTTATAGCGCCACCAACTGGCAGCAGGAAGTGTATCACTTTTGAAATGCTTTGAGATCACCCTCTTATTTTTACCTGATTTGCTTCAAACTTCATCAGAATATTGTTTAACCTACAGTCACCAAACCCGGTACACTTATTGTTCTCATTAAGCCGGACAATTTTCTAATTTACAGTCATTAGCTCCGACCAACAGGAAGTCTGCTATTTTGGTTTGAATGTGGATTTTTTGACTAAACAAGCTCTGAATTTTAAACTACTACTTCTAGGGGGGTTATTCAATTCAGACCAAACATTTTTTACCATGTTGCTAAGACATTGAAGATGTTAAATTGAAAACGGATAATGGATATCTCGAACCGTCTTGCCATGGTAATAGATTGAAGTAATGTCAAAAAGGGAAACGGAATGACTCATATTCTCTATAAAAAAACACTATACACAATTAATTTATATATAGAATAATACAAATGTTTGAAATAAACACATTTTATTCTTTTTTTCCAATTCAAAAAGCTTGTGTAAGTTAAAAGTTGGCAGATTAATAAATTTTTTCAATCAAATATAATTAGTCATACATAGAGTAACAACTAGAGGGCAGCATATACCTATTTTTAAACAGGGTTGGATAAATCAAACATATATAATCAACCTGATATATATAGAACAAAGATTTTGTTTATATATACTGTTTGTGCAGGTATATAAAAAAATGTATCACTACTTTGTCACAATTAAGAGTTTTTTTGTTTGTTTGTTTAAAATGATCTTCTCAGTCTGTCTCAGTCTCTCTCTCCTCCCCCATACTACCTCAGGTTTATTAAGGTGTGGGTGTGTGTGTGTGTGTGGAGGGTGTTTTGGGGGGTGTCTGTGTGTGGGTCTCTGTCTGTGTCACTGTCTATGTATATCTTTTTCTCTCTCTGTGTATGCGTATGTGTGCATTACAATCTTAATTGTTAGTTATTTTTAACAATTACAATTAGAATTTTTTTAATTATTTATTTATTGATATTATCCAAATTTATTAAAAACCTCTGTTTCAGTAAAATTTCACATGATTATAAAAGTGGCTGTTTAAAATAAACTTGCATAAGTGAGCAGAAAAATCTAGACATGCACCTTATTATTACCTGAGACTGACATTAAAATTGTCTTTGCAGGTTCTGTGATTTGGCTATATATATTATTTTTTCATTTTATTTTTTAACTTATACCACACATATTAAAATTAAATGAAAGCATGCTTTTGGTGCGTAAGATTGGTGCACAAACAACAGCTCAGGGATGTCAAAAAACACATGACGAGAGAAGTGTGAGGATTATACAACATCAGCAGACATTCACATTATGGCTGGATTAGTTATTTCAGAGCACTGTGGAGTTTGCACAAATAACTATGTAATTTGGTCTTGAATTTTTATAGGGGTTGTCTGAAGCAGAGTTCAGACTGCACGATTTTCAAAGTAGTCGGTTCACTGTTCTTTTCACACTACATGACTATCTTGGCATTTTTGAAGCCCTTAACATGCTTCAAATTAGATGAAACTCGACACACATATTATTATTATTGTCATACAGTAGATATGGGCAAAGCCTTAGAAACGGGCGGGGAGCAGGGGCTCTGCATCGCCACCTTTTGACAAAAGTGGGGGGTTTAGTTTAACCTACAGTCACCAAACTCGGTACACTTATCTATCTCATTAAGCCGGACAACTTTCTCATTTACAGTCATTAGCTCTGACCAACAGGAAGTCAGATATTTTGGTTTGAATGTGGATTTTTCACACACACTTACGCACACACTTAGACGTAGGCTCTCTGTCCAACCCCCCTACCCCCTCCCTACACCTAGTCTGTGTGTGTGTGTGTGTGTGTGTGTGTTCTTGTTTATATTACCTGATAAAAACCTGAGATCACCTACATCGTGGGGACCAGCCAGCGGTCCCCTCAAGGGAAATGGATTAATAAACATACTAAATGATGTTTTTTTGAAAATGTAAAAATGCAGAATGTTTCCTGTGATGGTTAGGTTTAGGGATAGGGGTAGTGTAGGGGGATAGAATATACAGTTTGTACAGTATAAAAACCATTACGCCTATGGAGAGTCCCCACTAAGATAGCAAAACAAACCTGTGTGTGTGTGTGTGTGTGTGTGTGTGAGTGTGTGAGTGAGTGAGTGAGTGAAAGTAAGAGAGTTTTACAGCCTTGATCAGTTATTTAACCCTTTTATTGCCGACTCACTGACATTTTTGAAAGGCAGCCTAGTAAGAGAAAGTGTATTTTGAATGTCTGATATTCCTTAAATAACATTTTAGTCCCGTCTCGTCTCGTCAACAAAGAAACGGCATAAGTTTCTTTATAGTTTTATCATCAGATATTAGTTTAGCTTGTCAACGTCTCGTCTTATGGTCGTTAACAAATATTTTTTGTCGTCTTCGTTAACGAAATTAACACTGGTGCTAAGACAATGAAGTTGTTTAATTGCAAACAGATGTTGGATATCTCAAACGGTTTGACCGTGGCGAGGCAACGAATTTATGGCAAGATCAAAATCAATTATACATTAATTGATTTTGATGAATCTTCGGCTGTGTGTTCGTTATACAAGGCTGATCACATGGATGTGACTATTGTGAGTCAAAGTTATAGTGCCACTAACTGGCAGCAGGAAATGTCAATTTCAGCATGCTTTGAGATCACCTTTTTTTTTATTTATTTTTTTTATTTTTTTTACCCGATTTGCTTCAAACTTCATTTGAATAATGTCAAAACATGGCAGATGTAGACCTTTGAAAAGGATTGTGATATCTCAAACACTGTTGCCTTGGCAATGCATCAAACTTTAATATTCGTTTTGAATGCTTTTAAGACTTAGCATGCTTCAAATTGTTTGAAACTCCACACACACATCAGGATTGTTAGCAAGTAGACATGGGCAAAGCCTTAGAAATGGGCAGGAAGGAAGGGCTCTATAGCACCACCTTATAGTGCAGTGAATGTAGAATAAATTTGACATAGTCCTTTGATGTTTAACCGTTTTAACTGCCTATTGCCTGCTGTGCACAGTTGCCCTGAAGCCACCGGGGTGGTGGTGCCACCGGGTTTGGGCCCGCTATAGCTGCTTGCAGCTATATTTAGATTTAGAATGCAAAACCTGCCTTGTGTGCAATTTACATGTTTTTTTTATTTTTATTTGAGTGTTGAATATTATATCTAAAAATAGCAACTGAATTTAATATTTTGAGCTCTGTTGTTAATTGTAACCTTTAATATTATAGTAATGTGTAAGTAAGGGCTCCCTAAATAGTTTACAGCATCAGTTAAGATGTATGTTTTATATCCTTAATTTTAATTATAATTAAATTAATTTAAACACAGTGGCACATTTGTTCAAAAAAATGCAGTTTAATAAAAAAAAAAAGTTTTCTCCCCC
>RJVU01028495.1:99277-137254 GCA_003731715.1 Anabarilius grahami
CACACACACACACAGGTTTGTTTTGCTATCTTAGTGGGGACTCTCCATAGGCGTAATGGTTTTTATACTGTACAACCTGTATTTTCTATCCCCCTACACTACCCCTATCCCTAAACCTAACCATCACAGGAAACATTCTGCATTTTTACATTTTCAAAAAAACATCATTTAGTATGTTTATTAATCCTTTTCCCTCATGGGGACCGCTGGCTGGGCCCCACGATGTAGGTGAACTCAGGTTTTTATTACATCGTGGGGCCATTTGGTCCCCACGATGTAATATAAACAAGAACACACACACACACACATATATACATACACATACAAGGACAACTTTTCCAACAGTCTGTAAATACAGTAATTACAAAAATTAACTGTTACATAGCTAAAATAAATAAACAAATCATTAGTCCTTGTAACGGGTAACACAAAAGAAGATATTTTGAAGAAGACAGTTGATGGTACTATGTACAGGTGTTACTACTATGGACTTCAATGGCTACGGTCAACTGTTTGGTTACCAGCCTTCTTCAAAATGTCGTCTTTTGTGTTCAGCAGAACAAAGAAACTCATACAGGTTTGGAACAACTTGAGGGTGAGTAAATAATGACAGAATTTTTATTTTTGGGTGAACTATCCCTTCAAGGGCAGAATCTGCGATTTTAGCTTTGAACAAATTATATTTAGAAAATGTCCGACATTTAAAAAAGAAATTATTTTATTAGTTACTCTGCCAACTTGGTCAGAGTGAATAATAGTTGAAATACATTTGTTTAATCTAGTTGCCAAATTTTAGTAAACACTTTTAAATCTGTTTTAAAGAGCAATTGGATGGAAAGAAGACATCAGTCTCATCTTTGCTTTTAAGAAATAATGTTAGCGGAGTAAAAAGATGAAGGAAATTTCTGTTTACTAGAGAAAGTCCAAATATGCAGAAGATGATGCAGAAGTCTTGGATTCATATAAGTCTGCATAAAATTCCATATAATGATTATTAAAGGAGCCGTATGTAGGATTGTGGCCTAAACTGGTACTGCAATCACTATAAAAAATACTGTAGAGCGGTGTATCCCCTCCCCCTACCCCCTGACTCGAGGTTGCCAGATGAGCTGCAGGATTCAGCAGTTCCATCAGAAAATATTGTTAGAGTAACTAAATTACATTAGCAATGGTCATACAGGTCAACTTGCAGCATGTGTAACTTAGTCCACGATATACGTGAAGAACAAATGACGAATCATTTTTACTGAGGTAACATAAGGCTACTGTCTCAATTACGTTTCAAATTGCCATAATGGGCGTGCTAATGTTGTTTTCCTCAGCGTCTCAGCATAATGACAGAGCATACGTCCATGTGAGCTAACCTTATGTTACTTTGCACAAACATGCATAACTTTGTTCGACTGTCATGAATATATGAAATGTCCATTGACATCAAGTACAAGTTAGCCAAGCATAGATGAATCTTACCTGTCCAGGAGAAAATTAGCAACGTTGGCGTCTGTGTTCAAATTCTTCTCCGTTTTCAGCCGTCTCCATCTTTCAAAAGCATCTCCAATACAAATTCTGGTTTTATTTCGGACTTTGTCACAACGAATTTCTGAATTATAACGAGGTCTTTTTGATTTAGTAACATTAGACATTTTTATCCGACTGGAGTTAGGGTAGGTTACAGCAAAGCTGGCAACACGGATCCCGAAACACTACTGACTTCGTGATTGGTAGATAGGTGGAGGGAGGCGCGTCAGGCCAAAACACAAAATGACAACATCAACATCAGTTGAGGGCTGCAAGTCCACTTTTTAAATGACAATATCCTGGCCGGACTACTTTTGTCAGTGATATAAGTATTTGAAATGAACATGATTTCTTAATGTCTAGTGACACATTTATGATTAATTGAAATAGATTTCTTACATACAGCTCCTTTAATATCTTTTGGATTAGTCAATATTGTACCGTCCTTGTCAGCGATATGATAAATTGATCTACTGGCATAGGACCCCCTTAACTGCCGGGCTAACAATTTATCTGGTTTATCCAATCTCAAAGTGTGTGTGAATTTTAACTACATCTTGTTCACTTGGTCTGAAGTGATTTTATTATATTCATATTTAAGTGACATAATGTAATTTAGGAGGCAAGAGTCTGCAGTTTCACTATATAATATTTACAATTGAGTGAGATGAGCATCTATCTCCACCAAGTGTTTCTGTTGCAGTTTCTTTGCAGCTGACTCGTAGGAAATTATGTGCGTATCGGAGATCAGTATACAGTTGCAAGAAAATGTATGTGAACCACTTGCAGAATCTGTGAAAATGTGAATAATTTTAACAAAATAAAGGAGATAATACAAAATGCATATTTTTTATTTAGTACTCTTCTGAGTAAGATATTTTACATAAAAGATGTTTACATATAATCCACAAGACAAAAAATAGCTGAATTTATTAAAATAACCCCATTCATAAGTATGTGAACCACTGATTCTTAATACTGTGTGTGGTTACCTGGATGATCTACGACTGAGAGCATCAGTGAATGTTTGAACCTTTTTTAATAGTTGTGTTTGAGTCCCTCAATTGTCCTCAGTGTGAAAAGATGGATCTCAAAATCATTCAGTCACTGCTGTAAAGGGTTCAAATATGCAAAAGATGGTGGAAAACTGAAGAATCTGCAGGACCTGGAGAATTTTTCTGAAGAACAGAGCTCAGTTTAACTGTTCAGAACAAACAAAAGAGACTCATGAAGAACCATCACAAAACAAACAAACAGTCGTAGATCATCCAGGTAACCACACACAATATTAAGAATCAGTGGTTCACATACTTATGAATGGGGTTATTTTAATAAATTCAGCTATTTTTTTGTCTTGTGGATTATATGTAAACATCTTTTATGTAAAATATCTTACTCAGGAGAGTACTAAATAAAAAATAACATGCATTTTGTATTATCTCCTTTTGTTAAAATTATTCACATTTTCACAGATTCTGCAAGTGGTTCACATACTTTTTCTTGCAACTGTATTAGGGCTGGGTGATAAAACGATAACGATATGTATCGCGATAGACACGTGATCGATATCAATAAAAAATGTGTTTGATAAAACGTTCGATATTTTTTTTTATTCTTCGTCGGAAGAAAACAGAGGTTGCAAAGCAAGTTTGGTTGCATTAACAAAGGCACTCGTTGTCTCGTGCTTGTCTGCTGGATTCCTCTTCAGTAACCGGCGACTGAGAAGCAGAAAATGAGTGCCGCAGCGAGCGAGGAAATTGTAAATAAAAGAGGAAAAGTGTTCATTGTGACTTTAGACTAGGGTGACCACCTGACTATTGATCTGTTGCAGGACAGTAGATGTGATTTTGCAGGACACATGAGACAGATAAATTTACAACTATTACGCTGTAAATAATGATTTACATTTGTTGGCAAACTTGGCATATGCGCCGATTTAATGTTTCTGCCGGTGGGTGCCCACACTATAATGTTGCGCTTATGGCAACATTCAATCCTGGAGAGAAGTAAATTCTAGATTCCCGGCTGCACATGCAGGAGGACGAAAGTTTGAGCGCGCAGATGTGATATCTGAGCGAGAGCGCGCGCGTCCAGTTTTGTGCAGAGAAATCTGCCTTTGAGGAGAGATTGCTCGCGCATTTGATGCGCTCTTGACATTTTTCAATATAATAACGCCATAGAATCCGCATTAAATGAAATATTAACGTGAGAAGAAAGTCGTGTCTGAATTTCGCAATTTTGTATTGGTTAAAACAAATAGAGAATATCTCGTTTTTCTGTAGGTGCTCGGCCATTTCCGTGTGTGGCGCTTGATCGCCGCCGTTCGTTGGAAATATTTAACATCAGGATGGATGATTACATGCTTTAAATCATAGATTTTGGCAGCTTTGAGCAGCTCTTGAAGTTCTTATCCAGTATGTAAGATGAAATCCTTGCTGGTGTAGTTGTTTACTGACTTTGATGAGGCCTTCTCTTTGCACTGTCCACTCAGTTGTCATCAGCAGGAAAACCTCTCTCTATGGTTGCGCTGGTTGGTTATTTTCACAGCTAGAATATGACGGCTGCACAAATAGATTTGTAAATGCTCACAGTTTTTATTATATTTCTTACTGTGGTATTGTAATTTCAGGGATGAAAAAAAATTACAGACATAAATGAAATGTGGGACACTACATAAGTCTTGCGGGACAAAGCTCCTAATTTCGGGACTGTCCCTCAAAATGCGGGACGGGTGGTCACCCTACTTTAGACTTATGTTTACATTTTAATTATTTGAGTTTTCCATGGTTGTTGACATTTCTGTCTTAATAACTGAGGGGATTATGATCAGAGGAAGGTTAAGTTTGAAATAAAAATGTTTAAATGTAATATATTTTTCTCCTGGTCCTTATTTTAAATGGGTCATAAAAAATATCAATAATTATCGATATCGACCGATATGAAACACTGATATCGTGATACAGTTTTCAGCCATATCGCCCAGCCCTAAACTGTATTATGGTATTTAGATGTAGAGACATAAGGTATTAATTTAGAGTCTATAAAAAATAATCTATTCTTGAATATGATTTGTGGACATGAGAAAAAGAGTACTCCTTATCGGCAGGATGGTGTAACCTCCATATATCAACAATATCCAATGACTCAAGGAGTTTAATGACCGACATAGAATTAAGAGAGGTGTAACGTGTATAAATACTGCAATGGTAGATTGAAATAATGGACCAATATCAGGAGGACTAAATTCAGCTCAGGGAGGAAAATGGTGTGTTCAATGAGACAGACACAAGATTGCAGTACCCAGTGGTGAAGTATATTACAATGAAATAAGTTGACAACATTTACAGTATTTACATATACACATAAATAGTATTGAGTTCAAAATTATTGAGCAATTCAAGTGTTCTCAGAGTTTATACATTTATTCGCGGATTCAAGTGCTGCAACTGTTCATATACCACTCACACAATGAGCAAAGTCCGACAATCCAGGGAAGTTCAGGAAAGATCAGTCCATAAAGCAATATCAATGTGCATGAAAATATGTAATAAGAATGTGCGAGGGTGTATAGGTGAATAATGGTGTGCGAGGAGAGCAGCTGCAGTGCCTCCTACCACACCGGCAGATGCTTGCACTCTCGGTCTTTGGTTCAGGGCCTAGTAGCTCGCCATCGATACAAGAAACCTGGCCTGTAAACAGGACCAAGCAATAAATAACACTTTACATAAATCACATAATCATACAATATCATAATGTCATCACATTATCATCATATTCCATCATTATCATGTACATGATTCAAATTTATCCTGCATATAGCAATATAATTCAACAATCTACAAGAGTACTCTATAATTAACATATAAATATTTTCAAACTACATCTCAGTATTAAATAGTAAACCATTTCATAATCAGTAACATCAATATTGCTGTAAATGTCAATTGTAGTGAATTGTTGATATAAAATCGATATAATTAAGCACATAATATATATAATCTGAGTCAATACGATAACAACCACAGCCAGCGCCAGCACCGGCTAACAGATCCATATGCCATACACAAAAGCGCTAGCATTAGCACCGTATGATACAAACAATGACACTCACCAGTTCTTGTATCGTTAAGTCACTCAACACAGCACAGTCTCAACCGAAATGGAGGCATCTAAAAAGGTTGGCAGGCATAACAGTTCAAAACCGACATTCTAATGAATCAATATAATACATTTACAGGGTTAAATGCCTACCTGCAGCAGCACAACACATCGACTCCCACACACACACACACACACAAAACAATAGCGCGCCACCATATTTAAAGGGATATGACGCGGCCTCTGTCAAATCTCGCGATACTTGCATGAATCTCGAGATAGCGTGAACAGTGGGGAGTCGTGAGAAGAGAAAGTAAAAGCAGGAAAAACCAGGGTTACATCCTCCCCTCGTTAGATCATGCACGTCCCCGTTGCATAGTAATTACAAGAGTATTATAAGTTGGGAAAAGTGTCTGCTGCAGCGGCATAACTAAGGGCCTCTGTATAAGCATTAGACAAACTATGAAAAAGGGTTTGAACAACTGAGATTAAGGGGTTACCCAAGGCTGTATATTGAAAGCGTTGAGGGGGTTGGCGCTGCCGACCTAAACGTCTAGGTGCTACATCAGATCTCACTATATCACTAAGAGTAGTAGCAGGACTCTGAACATCAGAACCCACAGATGACTCAGATTGGACCGCCCCATTATCTTCAGCCTCAAGCTCCAGAAGCACTTCAGCTTCAGGCAAGTATCTCTTCCACAGGTAACTCCATCTCTCTCTTAGCATATTCATTCATCGGTTCAAGTTAGGAACTTCCAGGTTCTTCCACCGCAGTTTCTCTTACCAGAGTGTCTACATCACAGCTGGACATCGATGAACCTTCACCACTAGTTGGCCTAGACTCTTCAACTTCAGGTAAATGGTTTTCAGGTGATATTGCAATGGAAGGTCGGGTAACCAGGCTTTGTGGGGAAGGTAGGACAAAATCAGTGTCACTTGAGGCTGTCGATAAGGTAGACCCCACAATATCAGGGGTCAGGGTTTCTTGTTCACCCACTCTTTCCACTCTGAACTTCATTGGGAACCAAGGAGAACTCCCAAGGATGGCAGATTCAGCATCCTCATCCTCAAAGATATCAACTAGGTCAGCAGCGTAGTTGTGACTCTGGCTGCGAGTGTGTACTTTTTGAGCAGGAAGATCTTCGGGAAGGTCCTCTGTAGTACAAGCCGACAGAAAGCCACAAGGCAAGAGCAGATCATGATGGAGCGTACGGGTAGGTACCTTTTTGGTCTCTAGCCTCACAATGTACACTGGAAGATCCCCAACACGGTTCACAACCACATATACATCTCGCTCCCACAATTCTAACATTCCGGACAAGGACTCTGTCGCCAGCCTCCAAGCTTGCAGGTTTTACACGTTTATCAAACCGGCTTTTATTCCTTTTAGCTGACTTCTGAGCATTCTGGGATGAGAGCTTATAGCTCTCCTCAAGACGAGATCTTAAATCCTTCACATACTGGGAATGTGAAGATGATGGAGATTCACGGACAGGCAAGCCAAAAGCCAATCAACTGGAAGCCGAGGTCAGAAGTTCAGGAGTTCATAGGGCGTAAACCCCGTTACCTCATTCCTTGTACAGTTATACGCATGAAAAAGAGGTTTAACGTATTCCTCCACTTAGCCTTTTGCTTGCTCTCAAGGGTTCCCAGGATGTTTAACAACATCCGGTTGAAGCGCTCAACAGGGTTACCCCTGGGATGGTATGGAGTAGTCCGAGTTTTCTTGATGCCAGCTACATCACAGAGCTCCTTAATCATCTTAGATTCAAAGTCTGGGCCTTGGTCCGAATGTAGACGCTCTGGAATGCCATAGCAACTCATGAAGTCATTCCACAGACACTTCACCACAGTCTTGGCCTTCTGATTCGCAGTTGGAATAGCGACAGCAAATTTGGTGAAGTGATCAGTAAGCACCAAGATGTTCTTTGTGTTGCTGCTGTCCGGCTCAAGTGTAAGAAAATTCATACATAGCAATTCCAAAGGATGACTAGTTTGAATATTTACTAAAGGAGCTGCCTTTCCTGGAAGAGTCTTACGTCTTACACACCGACAAAAGGTTTTAATGAAGTTCTCAACATTAGCTGCCATCTTAGGCCAGAAGAACCGCTGCCGTATCAAATCCAGGGTTCGCTCTATGCCCATGTGCCCCATGTCACTGTGGAGACTCTTCAAGACAATAGAACGCAAGACTGGAGCAAGACAAGCTGAAGAACAAGTTTATCTTCGTCCTGTCTTCTCCTATACAAAATTCCATCTTCCAGCTCTAACTGATTCCACTCCCGTAACAACAATGCAAGCTCAGGAAGTTCCTCTCGAGCAGTTGGGGGAACCTTTTCTCCTGTCCTGAGCTGGTGAATAACTTCACGGATTACTGGGTCAGCACGCTGCTCTTCTCTCAGGTCGGCGTGACTCAGAGGGGAAATTACAGGAATTCCACGTAACTCCTCCGTGGCAAAACTGTCAGGAATGATATTAGCATGGACAGAAAGTGACTCAACTAGGGTCACATCAGTTTGAGGGTAGTCAACAGAACAGCATGTTCTGACAAGACTGCTTTGGCAAACAGCAACCACACTATCAGGGAATATTTCTGCAACTTCACCCTGGTCACACAATTGCTCTCCTAGACGGTTCACAAGTTCCCACTCTTCACAGCTTGTAGTCTTATCTAACACTTCTCCATGACAACGCCGGGACAGAGCATCGGCATCAATATTGTGTTTGCCAGCACGGTACTGCATCTTGAAGGAATACGTTGACAATGCAGCTAGCCACCGATGGTTGGTGGCGTCCAGTTTTGCTGAAGTCAAAACATATGTAAGAGGGTTGTTATCCGTAACAACAGTGAAGTTAGCACCATAGAGATAATCATGGAATGTCTCTGTGACACTCCATTTTAAGGCCAGAAACTCAAGTTTGTGTGCCGGGTATCGAGACTCACTATGAGATAGGCCTCGGCTGGCATAGGCAATAACCCGCAGTTGACCATCCTGTTCTTGGTATAGAACAGCTCCCAATCTGATTATGCTAGCATCTGTGTGCAGAATGTAAGGCAATTTTGGATTGGCAAACCCAAGGACAGGAGAAGATGTTAACTTGGAAATTACTTTATCGAAAGCAACTTGACAGTCGGACGTCCATCTCTCCCCAAAGGACTGCTTTGGGTCCAGGAACTTCCCAGCAGGACTTTTATCTTTGGTAGACCGACGGAGGGGTGCATAGCCTCGGGTAAGGGCGTTGAGGGGTTTCACTATAGTGGCGTAATCCTTAATGAACCGCCGATAGTATCCTGCAAACCCCAGGAAGCACCGTAGTTCCTTGAGATTTTAGGGTACTGGCCAGGATTTGAGAGTGGATATTTTCTCTGGGTCCGTTTCAACACCCTTCTCAGACACGATATGTCCAAGGTAACGCACACTGGACTGGAAAAATTTGCATTTTTCAGGAGACAACTTCAATTCTCATGTTCCTCTAAAGTGTCAGAGAAAATAATGATGTCATCTAGAAACACAAGGACTTCCTTGAGGTTTAAATCCCCCATACACCTCTCCATCAGTCTCTGGAATGTACTTGGAGCATTAGTGACCCCTTGTGGCATCCGATTCCATTCCCAGAACCCTAGCGATGTGACGAATGTAGTTTTAGCCTTGTCGACTTCATCCATTTGAATCTGATAATATCCAGACTTCAGATCCAGAACCTTAAACCATCTGGAACCCGTTAATGCGGAGAATGACTCCTCAAGATTCAGCAAGACATAAGCATCTTTCACTGTTTGCAAATTTAATTTACGATAGTCAATGCACAACCTTACATCGCCATTCCACTTCCGGACCACCACAATTGGAGAAGCAAAGGGTGACTCTGACTCTCGGATGATGCCAGCTTCGAGCAGGTCTCGCAAATGGCTTCGAACAGCTTCAATGTCACGAGGATGGATTGGCCTAGCTCGATGCTTAAAAGGGGTTTCATCGTGGAGCTTGATATGATGCTTTACCTGGTCTGTACAGCCGAAATCAAGATCATGATGAGAAAACACTTCAGGCATTTGACTGAGCTTGGATGTTACTTGCTCCTTCCATTCAGGTGGAATAGGAGATTCTCCGAAATTTAACTCCAAAGTGTCTCTCTGGGAACCTCCTGGAACTGAAGAGGTTTTTATGGTGTGCTGGGCCAGGATAGTGAGTGATGTGCCAATATCAGCAATTACTGTCATTGGTGGAATAAAAGCATCTTGCTCAGACTCATTCATAACAAGAACAGGAACCTTGTAGGGAGCGTGAATTGGAAGTGTAATGGAAGTGTAATGAGACAGCTCTGGACACACAGCCCACCAGGAAGTGGTGATGTAGGATGTTCAATTACAGCCCATTGGACTATAGATGAGCCGTCTACTCTACCTGGCAGCATCAGTGGCTGATGGAGACTGAATTGATTGCTTCACAGATGGCTCTGGCGGTGCGGCTGACTCTGTGATGGGTAGCTCTTTCACATGAGTCGCAGAATGGAGCTCGGGTACCGAAAGTCCAATCTGAGTCATTTTTGTTTTGAGCACTTCTTTGTAATCCACCCCAGTTAATTTTGCTAAATTCTGCAAATCAGACAAATATGACATAGTTTTAGCTTTAGCAAAATGCTCGGTACAAACAGTGGATAACTCTAAAATGCAACATGTATATGTCTTTTTTGCAGAGACAAACGTGTAAGGTAAAGTGGGACGCAGCACATCCAAAGCGGCACCACTAGTAAATTCAACAACGAACATACCATTAAACTCAGATTCTTTTTCAGAGATACTCTCAGTCTTATTAATTAAACCATATTGGTCTAAAAACTCAATAACTTCATTGCCTCCCAGTTCTGTTATGCCCTCCACCAGCACAGCATTGGGTAATTTGATGCTGCGTTTCAAAACCACATCCATAATTGCCGCCGAACTGCAATAACTCATCTCAAAATGTACATTAAACACCCCAATTCCTCCTGGCTGGCTTTCCAAATGTAACGTGTATAAATACTGCAATGGTAGATTGAAATAATGGACCAATATCAGAAGGACTAAATTCAGCTCAGGGAGAAAAATGGTGTGTTCAATGAGGCAGACACAAGATTGCAGTACCCAGTGGTGAAGTATATTACAATGAAACATTTACAATATTTACATATACACATAAATAGTATTGAGTTCAAAATTATTAATGAGCAATTCAAGTGTTCTCAGAGTTTATACATTGATTTGAGGATTCAAGTGCTGCAACTGTTCATATACCACTCACACAATGAGCAAAGTCCGACAATCCAGGGAAGTTCAGGAAAGATCAGTCCATAAAGCAATATCAATGTGCATGAAAATATGTAATAAGAATGTGCGAGGGTGTATAGGTGAATAATGGTGTGTGAGGAGAGCAGCTGCAGTGCCTCCTACCACACCGGCAGATGCTTGCACTCTCGGTCTTTGGTTCAGGGCCTAGTAGCTCGCCATCGATACAAGAAACCTGGCCTGTAAACAGGACCAAGCAATAAATAACACTTTACATAAATCACATAATCATACAATATCATAATGTCATCACATTATCATCATATTCCATCATTATCATGTACATGATTCAAATTTATCCTGCATATAGAAATATAATTCAACAATCTACAAGAGTACTCTATAATTAACATACAAATAGTTTCAAACTACATCTCAGTATTAAATAGTAAACCATTTCATAATCAGTAACATCAATATTGCTATAAATGTCAATCGTAGTGCATTGTTCATATAAAATCGATATAATTAAGCACATAATATATATAGTCTGAGTCAATACGATAACAACCACAGCCAGCGCCAGCGCCAGCACCGGCTAACAGATCCATATGCCATACACAAAAGCGCTAGCATTAGCACCGTATGATACAAACAATGACACTCACCAGTTCTCGTATCAAGTCACTCAACACAGCACAGTCTCAACCAAAATGGAGGCATCTAAAAAGGTTGGCAGGCATAACAGTTCAAAACCGACAGTCTAATGAATCAATATAATACATTTACAGGGTTAAATGCCTACCTGCAGCACCACAACACATCGACTCCCACACACACACACAAAACAATAGCGAGCCTCCATATTTAAAGGGATATAACGCAGCCTCTGTGTCAAATCTCGTGATACTTGCATGAATCTCGCGATAGCGTGAACAGTGGGAAGTCGTGAGAAGAGAAAGTAAAAGCAGGAAAAACCAGGGTTACAGAGGGGTCTGTGCAGATCGGAAATTTGTCCAAAGCAGGGTCCAATATCGCCACCAACGATAAAATGAGTATCAGATAAAAAGTAGTATTATCATAGTTAGAGGCATAAATATTTTTAAAAAGTAAAGTGTTTGGAAGCAGTTAAGCCAGTGATGCTTGATGAAGAAGTTTATTGCAGCGTAGCAGTGACAAAGTACATGTAGCACCTTGGGTTCATCGGAGTCAGAATGAGCCCCGAACATCCAAATCTCAAACCTTTTATCCTGTTACAGTTTACCACTCCTCCTGTAAATTAAGTTGCTCCTGTTGTAATAGCTGTGGTCTGTATGTTAATGAAGTTGAGAAACCTCTTTGTCTGAGATGGTTCTCGGTGTCCCATACCTATTCCCATTCTACAATTGATTACCATTTGCTCAAGATGTGATCACCCCAAATGGTGCAGAAACAACATACCTGATGACTTTTATTTTTCTCTATAATAATTTAAGCCATTTTGGGGAGTCAGCATGATCAACCACTTATCTTAAAGTGGAATCTGGGTCGGGGCAGACTATAATTTCTTACAGTGGCCGTTAGGATCAGTTGATGTGGATGTATGTTTAGTCCAAATTTTCTGAAGAGACATGATTGCTTTATATGATGAACAGATTTAATTCAGGCTTATATTCACATATAAACATTCATCAACTCGAACATCAGTTGTGGTAAACGGAAGCTCAAGCTTGTTTGCTTGACGTGTGAGAACCAGTGAGGTTCATTCTCGTGGGTTCCTCAGCACATTTGAGCTTGTTTGTTCTTGTTTGTCAAGCAGGTTCGGTTGATCTTCTTTTTATGTTTGCTGATCAATGTTTATATGTGAATAAAACGATCGAAAATAAGATTGTGTCTCTCCAGAAAATTTGGACTAAACCACTCAATTCATATAGAATATTTTTGAAGATCCCTTTATGAACTTTTTGAAGCGTCAAAGTGTTAATTGCTTAGCTGTCTATGGAGGGATAGAAAGCTCTCAGATTTCATCAAAAAGATCTTCATTTGTGTTCCGAAGATGAAAGAATTCTTACAAGTTTGGAATGACATGAGGGTGACTAATTAATGACTTTGTGTGAACTATCCCTTTAAATAAATATAAATGGAAAGTTAACAAGCATGCAGATCAAACTGATCTGCTCCAACTATGGACATATACTCACATAGGTCCAGGAGATGAAAAAGGACAGAAAACTTAAAGGCCATTGAGTCTTGCCCAACCTTTTGACTATTAGAACAACATAGCTATTCATACTGTGCCAAGCTGTCCTCACCACCTAGATCAACAAAAGCTTGGGCCTTCTCAGCAGTGTCAAAGATATGTTAAGATGAGTTGTGAGTCATAAGGCAAGCAGGAATGAGCAACCCATATCAAACATTAGCCTCCTTGAGTCTTTTCCTCACAGTGTTGAAAGCCTTACGCTGCTTTCAGAACCGCAGAGGTGAAGTCCAGGAAGACAATTATGTGTGCTCCGTTGTACATCAAAGGCGAATACAGCCTTGCAAGACTCCAAATTTTCTCTATATCGGGACAGTGAAGAAGTCTGGCCACCATAGTCCAAGGACGAGTGTGCGTTTCCAATTGGTCCTGTATGATGGGCATGGTCAATCTTCAGAGGTTTTGTAAAGTTATTGTACATTTCATATGCGTTAACGTGTACAGCCCTAATATATAATCTCATACTCTCAAAAAACAAAAAAACAAAAAACAATCATTATGTTTGTGATGATTTTTGTTTTGCTGAGAGTAACTGCTTTCTCTGTTTGTCTGCTGCAGTTCGGCAGTGCAGATCAGAAACTGGCTCTGGCAACTCGTATCCGTGGCCATGTGTTGCCGCTGGCTCTGCAGATGTACGGTTGTCGCGTGATCCAGAAAGCTCTGGAATCCATCTCTTCCGACCAGCAGGTAATTGTAAGTTGCCTTTTGTTTACTTTACATATTACACAACAATGTTAAAGGTGCTATAGCGGATGTTTTGTTTTATACATGGCCAATCATGGCAGTGATTGACAAGCCAGAGGGCCAATCCACGCACGTCTCTCACAAGGAACGTAATGGCAGTGATTGACAAGCCAGAGGGCCAATCGTTTATGCGATGATCACACAAACGATTGGCTGATGTTTTTAAGGCCCTACCTCGTGCACAGATGATGTATATTGATATTATTCCTTTCAGTGCACCTAATAAATAGTCTTTTATCAGTTAGTAAAGACAGTTTCAAGTAATATTGCAAAAATGTATAAAACAAAACATCCTCTATAGCACCTTTAAGGAATTGTTTGATTGTACTGTAACTTTCTAAAGTACAGTTTTTGGTAGCACTTAAAGCCTTTATATATGATGCATTAAAAAAATATTTTTAATGCATTAATTATGCCTTGTAATGCACTTAATAACTGATTACAATTGTTCATGAGACCATACAATGCATTATAATACATTATAATAATTACCTATTCATTGTTTTTTTATTTATTTATTGTCCTTTATTTAACTAGGAAATAAACGGTCTGAGATTAAAACTACGAAAACTGTAATAAACACATCTTGATGTAATTTGGGTGCATTACAATAAATCACTGTGTCATCAGCATAGAAATTAAAACTAGCATTTGTAATGTTAAAGTCAAGATGATTAATATAGATATATAAAGTAGAGGCCCCAGAACAGGAACATCCCTAGTCATCTGTAAAGGTGCGGATGAGTGACCACCCGTTCACACCCATTGTGTCCTGTCCATTAAATAATTTTCAAGCCAGGATATGGTGTTTTTGGTTAATCCTATTAATTTGACTCTAGACGTCAATAAGCTAAAATCAACAGTTTCAAATATAAATCAATACAAAGTGATGCACAATTATATCGTTTGTCAAGTGCCTCAATGTCATTTAAGACCTTAATTCCAGCTGTAGTTAGCTGTTTTTTCCCAAAACCTGACAGATTCTGTGATAAAATATTATGTTTAGCTAAATAAGATGACTCTTGTTCACTACTAAGAGTTTCAAAAACCTTTGACAGAATGCAAAGTTTAGAAATCGGCCTATAGTTATCCATTTTCGAGAGATCTCCTTCTTTTAACAATGGAATAACATAGGCAGATTTCCAGACCTTTGAAATTTCATTTAAACAAAGTGAAAGATTAAAAATGTCAAAGGAACAGCTATAAAATCTGCAGCTAATTTTAAGAATAATGATTCTAATTGATCAGGGCCAGCTGATTTATTGACATCCAATAATTTGAAAGCCTTTTTGAACCTGACAAATAGTAATATATAACTTTTTAAAACTAAAATTAAATCCGATAAATGTCTTCCTATATTATCTAGGTCATCATTATGTATGAGAGTGTGTGTATGTATATAGTTTTAGGTGCCTGAAATAGATCCAGCATCAACAAAGTGCTTATCTTTATCCGATCTTTTATTTTATCTTTATCCAAGATTTTTATGGAGTTATCTATTATGTGTGAGGGAAGCTATGCAGCCTTTTTTGCTCCTTATAAGGAATCAGTATTTTTACTAAATTTCAGGGGCTTATTTAAATTGCAAATTGTTTCGTTTAAAAAAAAAAAAAAACACCTTTAGCTGTCCTAATCATTACTGTGCAACAAAGCCAATCAGATTGGAGATCAGAATACCTTGCTCTGGCCCAAGCAACATCATGCTCATGAAGCGAATTTGATGTAGATAAAAACCAAGTTTTTTCATGAGCCTTAGCACTGTTTTTCTTCTTTTTCTTTTTTTCAGAGGTGCATGTTTATTTATAATACTAGTGAGCCCTTCATGAAAAAACTTCTAGGCATACACTATATCTGGAGTCAAAAATCTTCTCTTCAGATATCTTCAAATCTTCAGATATCAAAAGCAAGAGCACTATCATATTTCTGCACAGGTTTGGTTTATCTAAAGCATTACTATTGCTGCTGCTAACAAACATGCAGACTATGAAAATACTGCTGTGCCATCTTGGATTAACAACACTATTTTTTTTTATTGTTACACATTTAGAAAACACATGACAAACAAACAGAACAAGGAATCTGAAAATATTAAAATGCATTTTAACTTTGGTTGCAGTTATTTATGAAAAGATATAATGCATTATAATGTACATTGTAATTTATGCAATAATTATGTATTATACATAAAGGCTTTAAGTAAAGTGTTACCATTTTTTTAATGTATTTAAGCCTACATGTATTAAAACAAGATGTTTAAATTCCTTTTTCTTGTGTCAGAGTGACATCGTACGGGAGTTGGATGGCCATGTGCTGAAGTGTGTGAAGGATCAGAATGGAAATCATGTGGTGCAGAAATGTATTGAGTGTGTCCAACCCCAAGCTCTTCAGTTCATCATTGATGCCTTCCAGGGCCAGGTATCTCCACAGACACTCATGTTTGTTATAAAGTCCAGAAATGGGATTTACATACATGGTGGTGGTAGACCAAATATTGATGAATATTATTGCATTTCTATTAAGTTACTTTAATAACCTTTGTAGTCTAGGGTAGTCTGTTAAGAATGTGCTAATCGAAAGATTTTGCTATCATGTTTATACCATGGTAAATATATATGCATTTTTTTGGCTATATAATATTTCAGTAGGCAGGACTGCTCTACATTATTTACAGATGGGGCCTGTTGCTTAAACTACTACTAGTATTAGTACTAGTTTTACAGGTTAGTAATCTAATTTAAGACATAACTTTTAAGTCAGTTGCATAACTGAATTAAAATAAATTAGTCTCTAATTTGAAAATGTAAGAGTAAGAATGATTATCCCTTATCTAACTGCTAGTTTGTCAGACTAGTTCTTAAGACACAGACTAATGCAAAAATGCAGTGACTAAATGCAGAGTGTCCTAAAATAAGTAAAGATGAGGATTAACTTAGTATGAAATTAGTTCTACATAAGGTTCTGGCTTGTTGTTTACATTTGTTATGGATTAGAGATGTCAATTTACACAAATTCCCATGATTGTTCGTAGTTTAAATTAACGATCAATTAATCGATTAATCGTTAGCCTTAATACTGCAATATGCACCTACTGCAGTGGCTTATAGCCAGCAGTATGACAGGGTGTGTAAATGCTGCTCAAAACAGCATGTTCCTCACCAAATGAATGAGTTTTTAGACTAAATTAAAGAGTAGTGGGTTTGTAAAATGAGTCGATGTGATTTTTAAAAAAAGTTTTTTTTATTATTGATCATTTATCATTTAATTAAATTAGGCCTACTTATTTAATAATCAAATATGATTGGGTGTGCTCTTCTGTAACAATGTGCTGAAACAGCAACTAAACCCAAAGAATTCACAATATTGTTCTCTTTATAATGTTATGTAATATGACAGTCCCAATCATAGTTATAAGTTGTGCATTGCTGTTTGAGCTGCATGCACTGAAGATAACCAATTTGCACACGCAAACTTATAGTCATGAAGGTGTAACTCTAACCTTTTAATGTAAAATAATCCCAAACATAACTCCGGCCTGCTCGCTTTATTTTTTCTCATGTCTGCTTTACATGTTTCGTGGTTGAGCAGCACGCGTGTGCATGACCTTGCTTGATCGACGATCGATAAGTTTTATCGATTAAATTATTATCGACTGTTGATCGATCGTTGAATAATCACTAGCATACCTAGTATGAATAATCTTTTCTTTTTATTTTGATGTAAAATCCCAAATAAAATTTAATTAAAAAGGGAATTCTCATACTTTGCCAAAAGATTTTTCCCCCGACACTAGTTAAGAAAATCACTAATATTGTTGCAGATGTGATCAATGATGTAATGTTCTTTTATTGACCAACGCATGCACCAGGATGTGTCAGTGTTTTATGTCCTTTTTTGGTATGTAGGTGTTTGTTTTGTCCACTCATCCGTATGGCTGTCGGGTGATCCAGCGTATCCTGGAGCACTGTACCCAGGAGCAGACTCTGCCCATCCTGGAAGAACTCCACCAGCACTCTGAGCAGCTGGGACAGGTACGACTACCCAAACCTGACATCCAAAAAGGAAACTCTGGTCTCAGGTTCTTATTGTGTGGCCTCTTTTCATCTTTCAAAAAATAATTCCAGTAGAAAATAGCAAAATTGAAGTCATTAACTTTGTTCCAAAGTAAACTGCCTACATGGCAGCTGTCTTCTAAAGGGCTGTTTACAAAGATGTTTTTGCATTCCACTGCACTTCTTTTCTATTGATTTTCTTCATAAACAGATGCTAGACAGACTTGTATGACTGTTGCATTTGCATCTCGCACCTTTTGCATCATCTAGTGCAAGACACAGCATTCTAAACATGTGGCTCTCAAGTTAAAAGTTAGACTGTTAAAAAAAAATCTTTAGACCTTTTTTTCATTCCACTGCCCTGTGTCTTGCAATTTCAATGCAAAAACATTGTGCGAATGGCCCCTAAGGTTGCCTCCTAACCTGTGAATGATTAGAAATTGTCTTAATGGACAACAATGCTTACTCAAATGCATGAGACTCAACTAATGCTCGGTTGATTCCAGTGCAGTCTGATGTTAGCATGTTGCTAAGCTCTGCTCTTAGAGTCCCTGCAAAATGTCATTTCTATTTTCCTATTGAGAAGTTGAGGAGAGACATCAAAACTCATTTTAAAATTACATTTTTAAATGGCCAGTAGCTTTTAGTTTATTAACTGTTATTAACTATTATTTACTTTTATATGGTGGCATGTGGTATTATGGGGTAGGGACTTTCTCATTCTAGAGTGAGTTTAATTGGACAAAAATTTGGATAAGCCTTTGAGTGCAGAATTAGTCAATATTTTAAATTTTTTGTTTTTTTAATGTGTTTATCTGCTCAGAATTTGTCAAAGTTCTTTAACAAGTAAAACTAAACAGTCACAAATATTGAATTAAATAGTGGACTGTTCTGGGATTGTCTTATGCCTAAAAAGCCAGTATAACTTTTCTGCCTAGTCTTTGGAACAATATGTGCCTATGGTGCCTAAAAATGTTGTCTCATTAGGTAGCACACTTGGTTTGCTCTGAGGTGTGCCATTTTTGGCCTTTTGAAGATGACCCCCCCATTACAACAATTATGTTTTGAGATTGTTCACTTTATAGACAAGTATACTGTTGTTCATTGTACATACTGTGTGAATGGAAAGGAGGCCATGCAATGAGAAGAGCTCAGGGCTGTAATACTTTTTGGGGTAAGGTGGACTCGCATGACATTTTCTGCATGACCTGTTTGTTCATTTTATACCATTTGCCTACTTTGATGTAGCATTCAGTTTGTGTGAAGGATGTTCTTATGTCCAGTTAGATGTGCTGATGGATTTTGATGATGCAAAACATTACCCACCCCTTGCTCCCCTCACTTATTTTATCTAGAAGTATCAAGGCGTTTCATTGGAGATGACCCCCAAAACATATTATACAGTGTCCAGCGATGCACTGTTCAAGGTCAGAGTCACGCGCCTTCCTCCCACTCACAAGAACCTCCTGGCATCTCCTCGTCTACCTCCTAACCAGCCTGTGTCTAATACTTAGATGCTTCTTCTCCAGTTGCTGTTTGCTCTGCAGGGTTCCTTTCACTCACACTTTTCCTTACACAACTTTCTTCCTTTCTGGCTGCCACCTGCCCTGTCTGCCTAAAATCCAATCCTGATACTATTTAGGCCATATTTAGTATAAAGACCAGTTTGTTTAACACAAACAAGGCTGTGTGATATAGAAGTATACTGGTGGCACAATACCAACATTTTAATGGTCTACCAATACCAGTAAAATTACATGATACTCTGTTACCAATACCGATACCAATTTCGATTTCCAAAAACTTTTTTGAACATGAATTTTTTTTTAACTTTATTTTATAAAAAAAAAAAAAAAAAAAAAAANTATTATTACTAACTATTATTACTATAAGTATATAAATACATTAAAACGTGTAGCATGTAGCATTTAAATATTTATAAATTATGTAAACATTGCTTTCTCTCTCTTTATTCCTTTATACGACCTTTTAACCCATAGGGCTGGAGCCTATCACAGTTTCTTAGGCTAGAGGCAGGGGAAAGCACCCTGGACAGATGGCCAGTCCATTACAGGGCTCTCACAGACACAATTTTTGACTGTCCAATTCACCTAACCTGCATGTCTTTGGACTATGGGGGAAACCGCAGCACCCGGAGGAAACCCACGCTGACACGGGGAGAACATGCCTGTACCTGGCCACCGTGCCACCCTATCATTGCTTTAAAAAAGTTAAATGAAAAGTCAGTAATAAAATGAAGAGCAAAGGAACACACTACAAGTTGTAGAACAAAGAGTGTTTGTAGTAAATGTAGAGGCTTATTAAAGTTACTAAACATACTCAGCCAACACTGATTTTCTTGTCAATGTTGCTGTGACCGGTCTATTATCGGTCTTCATTTACACTACAAGACTGAATGCACATGTATTTTGATCCATCTGATTCTTTTTTTATTCCATTAATTGATATGGTTATGTTAGTCATCATAATTTACTACTTTGTACATGGCTATTGGTCCTCTTAGCCTTTTGTGAATGGGTTATATATAGAAAGCGAGCAAAAGTGGTTCCCTTTGTAATCAGTGAAGCTGTCACTCATTACATTGATTTCAATTCATCAAGCTCACTGACTGAGTTCTGCACATTTGCAAAAATAAGAGCTATAAAAAGCTCTTATTACATCACGTCTGCCCTTTGTTGGTTATAATGAGTGGATTCACAAGCATCACAAACTCAGAGTCTGTGATGAGCAGACATGTCTGTGATTGGCTACAGCTCATCGCTTCAAGAAACATTGTAAATTACGTTTGATGCTCTTCACACAGTGCACAGACAAATCCGTAGGTATTAGTCAGTAGTATAAAATGAGTCACTACCTTGTACTTCTGGTACTGCAGAAAGACTGGCATTATTTTTTTTTTAATTTCACTATGAACTTAATGTACAACACTAGAAGTGTATGAAATAGAAAGTATAAAAGAAGTGTAATTGATAGAGAGCAGCCTGGCACAGCATCAGTGGCTCAAGCAATGGCATGAGTTTGGGGTGGGACCGTTTGTCCTGACCAATGGAAGATCTCGCTAGATAGCATGTTGACACATTAAAGCTTCATTCATGATGTTCAGTCAACCAAAACCAAATGCTTAGGTTTTTAAGGCACATGAATATAAGAAAAAGACAACATAGCACTAGCTTAGTAGGGGCTGTGACAGTTCTATCAGCTGGCCCAGGGCCATCTGGCCATCCTTATTGTTGAGACATATTTGTCGTACATCTAACCCTCACAGCCTTGTTTGTTTTTGTCAAACTAAATAGGGACATTTCTCTTCGTAAGATCTAATTTTCTCTCTACATATGAATTCAACTTTTATTTTATTTTTTAAAAAATTTTTTGTTAATCTCTCAGAAATTCTGTTTCTGGCACTTTCAATGATTTCCTCTTCCTGCTCCATCCAGAGCACCTCAGACAAACAACTTTGATTTGTAGTGTGCATCCTTAATAGTTGAACTAATCTTGTGCAAATAAACCAACCCCCCCCCCAAAAAAAAGTAGTGACTGCTCCTTCCAATTTGAGGGATCACTCTAGAATTAGGAAAGACAGAGGGTTTAAACCAAATGCCACATCTTGATTGAGCTTTTGACATTGACCTGCACGTTTATGCCACCTTCCAGATAAATGTTGGCGTGTGTATTTGAGAGGGTGCTGTGTGGTTTCTTATAGGGTTATTTGCCAAATGCCATTATTAGGGTAAATTATTGCTTAGATAAAGTGGGAGTATTATTTCATCAATGGCCATGGGTTGCTATTATTGAAATGAGGTCAGCTGTTTTATTGTGAGGGTGTGGTTAAAGCCTTGCTCAACCTTGTTGTACTAGTCATTCATCTCTTATTCTGTTTTAGGTTTGTTTATTTATGAACTCTTACGGTAATATTATACGTGTTGTTTCTCTCTCCCTTCCACTCTCCTGTGCCTGTCTTCACCTACAGGATCAGTACGGTAACTATGTGATCCAGCATGTTTTGGAGCATGGGCGTCCAGAGGACAAGAGCAAGATAGTGGCGGAGGTCAGAGGGAAGGTTCTGGCTCTGAGTCAGCATAAATTTGCAAGGTCAGTCAATTTTCAGGACAAGAAATTGTTTTATAGCATTACTGTGAAAGACTTATTTTTTTCAAACAACAAAATCAAGCAATTAACAGTAAATAATCCCATATTTAGACTGTTCAAAGATACTGTTTCCATCCAAATTTGCGAATTAAAGAATTGTAATATTGCATTAAACATTTGCGAATAAAGCACTGTTCCATCACAGGTGTTCATGAAAACAAAATGGTTACTTCCTGGGAAATTGGTGCAAAATATCTGTAATAAAAATGAAAGTTGCTGCAATTGGAGAAGCCACTTTGGCTCTTTTTTTAATACATCATAAATGAGCCTCAGAGCTCGCTGTGCAATGAAATTGGTCCACTGGTTAGTCTGGTTTTCCAATCACTCGTCAAAGTTTTTTTTTGTTATTGATAAATTAAATTCTCATTTTGATGAACCAATATTGATTCTTAAAGTCCATGTAAAGCAATATTAAATATGTGTTCTGAGTTTGTCACACCACAGAAAAATGTATTAATCACCCAGCCAAATTTGAATGTAAAAAAAAAAAGCCAAGTAAATGAAATAAGTTATCAAAATCAAAAAAAAAAAAAAAAAAAAAAACAAAAAAAAAAAAAAAGTTTATAAAAAAAAAAAAAAAAAAAAAAAAAAGCAGTATTCTCTGCTCTCAAACGCTGGGGCCGTGAATGAATGATCATCAGATGGCATGTTGAAAGATACAGTACAACTTACCAAAATCCTTATCTCTCAGGTAATCGCTCAATCATATGCACATCTTTTTGTTTCCCTCCAATTCACATAAAATTTTTGGAAACATTGCTACTGCGATAGGTGAAATTACTAAAAGAATTGGCTTTCAAAGTCGTTATATTGTTTATTCTTATATATTATATTGTTTGTATTCACAGTTTCCAATTCATTAACTTGACTGTGGCACAAAAGGTCTTTAACGTTGTTTTGTGACATTGCTTTGGCAAAGTATTTGTCAAACGAACTAAAATTTAGAGCACATTATGGCTTAATCCTCTTATCAAATCGCAAAAGGCTGTGACTTAAAGGGTCATGATATGTACAGGCTGCGCATCACTCAAAACACTAAAAGCACACAAATTTAATCAAGAAGTGGATATTGTTTTTTGCGTTTTTTTGAGCAATTTCGTTCTTCTGGGTTGAAAAGCAAAGTCAAAGCAACGTCACAGAATCGTACGTAGAAGCGTGCCAAAGTGTGCATCCAGAGTGTGTGATTGGCTGCTGGGGCTGGACAGGCACGATTCTACGTCATCCGGTTCTGAGCACTTCTCTGCATTATTCATGAGAATGAACTCTTTTAACTTAACCACTGCACTGTTTTACGCATGAGATCGCATTACAGTGGAGAATTCTAACAACATGCGGAGCCAGGTCCAAACACAGCGCACATCAGTCATGTATGAAAATAAAAAGCAGCTTCAAACACTGACTTAAAAAAAAAAAAACTTGTTTAACAAGAAATAATATATACAATATATATATATATTAGTGCTGTCAACGTTAACGTGTTAATGCATGCGATTATTGTTTTCCAGTTTAACGCATAAAAAAATATTTAACGCAATTAACGCAGCATCCGTTTTTTCTCTCATCCTTTGTCTAGCATTAAAATATATGATCACGCTCCTATTCATGCAAATGCTTTTACACCATTTAAGCGCTCCAAATAAGAAAAAGAGAATGCGCTGTCTGTGAATGTCCTGTCCTGTCAAACACACGACGCACAGAAAGACGCATGCCAGTATCGTGCACCAAGACAGCACGCCAGTTCTCTGTCACGCTTGAACGAATAATAACACACACAATAATGCCAAAAATGTCAGTTTTGTCGAGTATCCTCATTAGAGTGGCCTTGAATGAGTTAAATAAAGTCTTAAATGAAAGTAAAGAGTTAAAGAGAAAGTGGGACGCATGTCAGATCCGCATCATGTGCAGCAGCGGCAGCTCTTAAAGTGACAGCAACCAAAGTCATTGAAGATAATGAAAGAACAAAGGCAACAGAGAAAATTGCTCACTAAAGAATTTAGCTAAATTACTCTCTGACTAATGAACTTTTGTAGCTTTAATAATGATTAATCTATATTTAATTAAGGCTATAACTTATGCAGTGCAGACTGTTTGATAACTTTATTCAATTTCTGTATTTTTCCTATTTGTTAGACAGGTAGGAAGGACACAGGTAAATATGACATTTATTATGGGTTTATGTGAGGATTGCTCTAAGTTCACTTAAATTAAAAGTTGTTTTTGAATCCTAATTTAAAAAAAAAAAAAAAAATGTATAGCTTTCAATTACACTGTAATGTTGAATGGCTATAATTCATGTTTAAAATTGGAGGAAAATAGAGACATTTTTTTTTAATTTTCTCAAAACTGATGTAATGCATATTTTTCAGTTGTTAAATAACATTTCAAAGTGTTTAATTTTTTTTTACTTTTTATTTGGTATAACCAAATAGTTGTATGAACTGTATATACCAGTGGTCTCAAACTGCTGGCCCCTGGGCCATTTACGGTCCCATTCTCCCCCTCCACCCGGCCCGCAACTGATCACAAAAATAAAACATAATCCGGCCCGCTAAATTATTATGTAGGTCTGTATTTTAAATTACAGTACCGGTCAAAAGATTTGACACGTTACTGTTTATAATGTTTTTGAAAGTTCAAAAATACAGAAAAAAAACAGCAATACTGTGAAATATTATTACAATCTAAAAAAATGGTTTTCTACTTTAACCCTCTGGGGTCTGAGGATTTTTCCCGAAATTCAGCCTAGGTGCAGAATTTCAGCCACTACAAGCCAGTCCCACAATGAGCTTTCCTTAGGACGTGCCGTTTCTGGGTCTGTAGCTTTAAATGCTAATGAGGAGGAGAGAGGCGGGGCAAGGTGGGGGTGGGTGTGGCCTTAACCAGCTTGCGGTCACTGTACCATGCGCTAATGTTGACAGTGGATGTATCGCAATGGCTCGTAGACACGCAGTCGTTCAAGCTTTTCAGTTTGACCCAGAATCTGATCCGGATGGAGAAGCACCGGATGAAGAAATTGCAACTCAGCGGCTATGTTTAAAACATTGTGTCTGGATACGATACTTTAGTTGGTTTATGTATGCTGTTACAGTTATCATGTAGCTAATGCTAGCCTACATTGTTGGCTCTTCATGTTGCTCTGATTTGCTATCGTATATATATTATATATATAATTATCAGCTATAGATCTAACCAGCACCACTAAATTAGTCAGACCTCTGCCATTATTACAAATACCTTTTCGGATAGGTGCCGTTGTGGAAAATGTGCTACCATGCCAACATCATTTATTTGTTTACATATTTTATAATTCATAAAACTTAAACGTTTTTACAATCTTAATACAATTACATCAAGCATCAAATGGATATCGCGTGCACCATAACACCAACAGCAGAACGGTTATCCAAACAACAAAGAAATGTACAACACTCGGGTTACAGTGTGTGTATTCACACACATACTTGATGCTGTCTACCTTTACATTAGCGACAGTAACTGGGCTGTATTGGCCCACGTTAAGGAAACAGTCGTCGGTGAAATGTGTGGCGCAGACATACAAAACTATGGGAAGTTGTATCGGCGCATTACCAGAGAAAATAAAATTAACCCACTGTTTCTTCATTGTCTCGGATGAAGGAACTAAAAAAATACTTCGGTGTTCATTTGTACATCCAAACACTGAGCAACTGCCATGCTTCACTCGTTTACAAGGCATGATGTCTCTCGAGGAAAAAAATATATATATTGTGCTCGAATCTCACTGTAGTAGCTCATTTTCTCATAGGCGGGCAAAGCAGAGAAAGGGGAGGTAACTTTTCCCCGTATGACAACATAGAGGGAAGATTCCAGATTGGGCCGTCTGAGCTTTCATTTTCTCAATTTACCCAGGGCTTGGTTTACACCCATCGCCTTTTCTAGCCACTGGGGGACCATATGCAGGCTAGGGGAACTCATATTAATGTTAAAAACCCTCATAAAGTGAATTTTTCATGCCATGGGACCTTTAAAGTAAATGCTGCAGTAGACTCATAAAACCATAGGGGGCCTGATAGCTAAGCTAACAGGAACACATCAAACACCTAAAGGTCAAAAGAAAAAGAGACAATGGGAAATGTTTTTAGTTCTCTCTGGGGGCTCACAGTGCGTTTGAATGGTAACCGTACTTCATGGACTAGGCCTGACACTGCTGAGTGAGGAGGGATAGAGAAGAAACGGGGATTAGGCTACTAATAACCTGTATGGCTCATTAAGGAAACAGTTGCTAGAACTACTGTAGCCTATACAGAGAGAGAAGATGGTGATGGTAAGCTAACTAAAATAATACTAGGGATATTCAGGCTAAAACCAAAGTAGATAAATGAAATAAAATAAAAACATAGAAGTAGTAAAGTCAAAAATAAAATAACACACATACACACAAAAAAAGTGTATGGGGAAGGACCAACCTAACTGAGACAGAAAAGTATGTGAGAGCTCAAATAGGGTGAAACCAAGTGAGGAGAGGCAGCGAGAGAGGGAGGGTTAACACATTACACTCATACCGTATCCAAGTGTTAGTTGGATGCTTACAGCTAATTGTTGATGTAAATAGGGCTGCTAAAGAGCTAGCTTTTGGCTACAGGCGGTTTATTTGTTACACAAAGGTCTGTGACATTATGTTATCAGATTGAATCGGAAAAGCCTGCTTGCACATTGCGGGTCATGCGTTGCTACGGAAACCAATATGCATTTACAGGTAGCACAAGTGGAGCAGCATTTGAGCCACTGTAAACCTGCTTGGAAACTCAAGCATATGTCGCATGTAACTCTTTCACCAGTCAAAACAGTACATTCACTTCACAGACAATGGTGAATTACTGGTTAGTTGGTTATGCTAGCATTAACACCATTAATTCAATGCAATTGTTTCAAATTCACACGAGGGGATCGATATGAAAACAATAATTCGTAACTCGTTCTGAGAAATGAGCCTTGCTCAAATTACCATTAACAATAGTGCAGTGAGATTGTTTCGTCACTCTGAGATTTCTTCATCAGACTTATGCATTTAAAGCTGAATTATGGGAAATTCTTCACCCAAAATCAGGTTAATTTGTTCTGGTACCATTTACACGTGCTGCTAATCTGGAATTTTTCATTAAGAGAAGACTCCAGCGAACACTCAGTATTGATCGTCTATCAACTCGCAAGAATGTGCACAAGTTTTATTCAACTAAACCAAGAACACATTGCTAGACTAAACACAGACAAACATACAATTCATGCATACATAGGAAATGAGAGAGTGGAAATTAATTTGAACCGTAGCTTAAGGGGAATGAAGCTATGAAAAGTCATTTAACCCTCTAGGGTCTGAGGATTTTTGGGGCCCTGGAGAAGTTTTGACATGCCCTGACATTTGTGCTTTTTTCAGTTGTTCATAAACATATTAATGGAAAAAGTGTCGTTACACTGTATTCAGCACAAACTAGGCTACAATAATATGTGAGGAACATGTATGTACATGTTTGTGTTTTTGAAGGAATAACGTTTATGCGTGGTTATTGAAAAAACAAAAAACTTAAGTCACTGAAATAAAGCCCAAAAAAATATATTAAATCTGTGTTCACAAGACTTCTGGGTATTGGAGGTTGTAGACTAGTTTTTGAGATTTAAATTTTGTAAGACACTTTTTGTCAAGAAAAACAGTATGCGTGGAGGCGTGAATCATCATGAATAATGGGTCATTTACGCCTGAGAAGACAAAAGAATCGCATAATGAGTTGTAATGACCTGCATAAATAATGAGCTCTTTCAGTCAGGTAGGCTGTGAAAAAAACCCTCTGTGATCATGTCTCAAGCTCATCATGGTGTATATCAAACATACAGAAAAAAACAGCAATACTGTGAAATATTATTACAATTTAAAATAATGGTATTCTATTATATACGTTAAAATATATTGTATTTCTGTGATGCAAAGTGTCTGAACAATTATGCTACCTCTATGGCATTTCATATAGCCTTTTAGCTTAACACTCTGAGGTCTGACGGTCACGCCGGCGATACCATCGCGTTTTTTTTCTTACCAGTGTGAAAGAGACTCAAAATACTCCATCAATGTTGCACATATAATTAAGAGTTATACACCATTTTTATCTGTGGAATATCTTCTTTTATTTGTGTACACTCAGAGTAAAAACAAAATGTTGTGCTTTTTGTAAAATAAAGAAAACTAACATGATGCGTGATCTCTCGTCTCCCTNTATGGTAGCCTAGTTTGTGCTGAATACAGTGTAATGACACTTGTGCCATTTATATGTTTATGAACAACTGAAAAAAGCACAAATGTCAGGGCATGTCAAAACTTCTCCAGGGCCCCAAAAATCCTTAGACCCCAGAGGGTTAAAAGCATGCACATTTTGAGAAATATTGATGGATTCTCATATGTTTGTCAATTTTATACACAGAGGAGTAATATTTATTCAATATTTATTGTCATCACTATGAGCGCTGGATACTGTGTTTTCAATTCATACTTGCAGCCGGAGGGCGCTCTGTACACCTTTAGTCCACAAATTAATCTAAAGAAGAACAACCATGTGACATTCCAGGAACTAACAGAGGCCAGATATCGCTATAACATCCAGATAAACACTTTTCAAGACTATAAATACACGATTGAGACGATGTATGCACGGGGGCGTGGCCGCATTAGTTGATAATGAGCTGAATCACTGGCGTCTGACATGGCTCTTTTTTCATACAGATTACATAAACAGAGAATTTTTGTTTTCGATTTGACTTACACTATTTAAAACCTGACATTTCAACGTTTCTTTAGACACAAGTCTAATTTTTTTGTGATTAGTATTCACTAAGTTACAGTTCATTTTCTGAGAACTATCAGATTGGACTTCGTTCAGAGGGAGACGAGAAATCACGCATCATGTTAGTTTTCTTTATTTTGCAAAAAGCACAACATTTTGTTTTTACTCTGAGTGTACACAAATAAAAGAAGATATTCCACAGATTAAAATGGTGTATAGCTCTTAATTGTATGTCCAACATTGACGGAAAATTTTGAGTCTCTTTCACACTGGTAAGAAAAAAACCGAGGTGGTATCGCCGGCATGACCGCTGACCCGAGGGAGTTAATTTGACCCTGTTGTGGTCGAGGAAGCTGTGCATGGCTTGAAGTGAGTGAAGTGAGCTCCTCACACCTTAATCATGAATTAAGTCCTGCACGCATTTTGGAGTCCTCTGCTTTTTTGCAGTGCAAGGAAAAAATGGTTCTTTGAATAAGTAACAGTACTCATAGTCAATACAGCCTTATTTTTTTTTATAACAAGCTTTTTGCCAAATATATTAAACAACAGTATAAACTGAGTGCCCACATAGCTACAATAACCTTTGTAATGCGGCCGTTCTAATAACAGACAAAACACATAGCCTATCTCCGAAACACCTTGTAACCCCATTTGAGCTTGACTTTGGGAAAATGTTAATAGTAGTCAAATCCATTATAATATTATAATATAAATCCAATAATAGTAACAATAAATTGTCATGATGTAGTTATTATTGTACTTATTTTGACATTTACGCAATTTAGAAAATATAGTTTTGTTAAATCTAGAGTATTTATGCCATTTTAAGATAAAACAATAGCACATGGTCATAATGTACGGTGACCGGGAGGGGACATGTTCGGTTCACTTAGTTTTGTCGTGGCCACAACATATAAATTTGTGGGAACGTGATAATAAGTTGTGGCCACGAGATCATTTTGTTGAGGTAACGACATCTCTATGTCGTGGCCACATGATGTAAAGTCGTGGCCTCGAGATCATATGGTGAGGGAACGATATATGTTTCTCGTGGCCACGACTTCATTATGTTGAGGGAACGACATCTATTTCTCACGGCCACGAGTTAAATGTGTAAACAACCTGTGCTACCATAGCAACCTCAAATGGATTTTAATTAAGAATGATAAAATAAGGGTGGAATTAAGAAATTATTATATTAATATATTATTTGATTGCTGTCTATATAGTCAACATCGCGCGCAATGTAATAAGCTAATATAGCCTGTTGTGCGCGATGTTGCCACTATAGCATTCAAATGAAGTTTGATATCAATTTGATGATAAACTTCATTTAATGATAAAAGAATATGTAAGAAAATAATAAGGCCTAGAAGAAAACATTTATCCATCCCATCTCACAGCCTTTTAAACTGATCGTGTCTTTATTATTATTATTATTATTATTATTGTTATTATTAATATGCCTATTAAACCTAAATAAAATGAATAAAATTATGATTTTTTTTTTTTTTTTTTTNTTTTTTTTTTTTTTTTTTTCATTGCTTAAATATTCTTTTAACACACAACCATTTAATAATAATACATTATTCGAACTTCATTCAAATTCTGTCACGGGGACGAGGGGCTACAAATGATAACAGACGCTCATTTAGCCTATCTTCACGGCCACAGTCAATACAGTCATAAAGTCAAATTTTTATTGGCATGATATGGCATTTAAAGTATTTACAAAATATTGCTAACATAATATAGGCCTACAGAAAGGATACGGGAAATGAAGGGGAAAATAAAGCAAATAGGGCTACATAATGAATAAAAAAATTAACCAATATAGCCTAATAATAATAATAATAAATAATAATATAAAAATATGAAATAAATTAATCATCAGTGAATGGATTTAAAAGAATGTTGGATGTGAAAAAAAAATATACACGGCATATTCTAATATTTATTGATAAACTTCATTTGAATGCTGCTGTAGGCATCGCACACAACACAATAGGTAACATGTTAATATAATCATTTCTTAATTCCGCGCTTTTTCTTAATTAAAAATAAATAATATAATCTTATCCATTTCTGATAATTCGAGGTTGCTATGGTAGCACAGGTTGTTTACACATTTATCTCGTGGCCATGAGAAATAGATGTTGTTCCTTCAACATAATAAAGTCGTGGCCACGAGAAAAATATATCGTTCCCTCACCATATGATCTCGAGGCCACAACTTTACATCGCGTGGCCACAACATAAGGATGTCGTGACCTCGACAAAATGATCTTGTGGCCACAACTTATCACGTTCCCACAAATTATCTCGTGGCCACAACATATTATCACGTTCCCACGAATTTATATGTTGTGGCCACGACAAAACTAAGTGAACCAAACATGTCCCCTCCTGGTTACCGTAATAATGTAACAATTTAACTAAAATAAATTTATAATATAGCTGCGAGCAGCGATGGCGGGCCAAAGCCCGGTGGCACCGCCACCCCGGTGGCTTCAGGGCAACTGTGCACAGCGGGCAATAGGCATTTAAAACTGTTAAACATCAAAGGACTATGTCAAATTCACTCCACATTTACTGCACTACAACACTGCAAAAAATGCTGTTCTTACTTAGAGTTTTTGTCTTGTTTCTAGTCAAAATATCTTAAAGTTCTTAAATCAAGAAGCATTTTCTTGACAAGTAAAAATTATTTTCTTGTTTTTAGGAAAAATAAATCAAAATTAAGTGAGTTTTTCCCTTAAAACAAGCAAAATAATCTTATTTCAAACTGAAAACAAGATTATTTATCTTATTTTTGGTTTGATATTAGATTATTTTGCTTACCCCATTGGCAGATTATTTTGCTTGTTTTAAGGAAAATCTCACTTAATTTTGACTTATTTTTCCTAAAAACAAGAAAATAATTTTTAATTGTCAAGAAAATTCTTCTTGCTTTAAGAACTTTAAGATATTTTGACTAGAAACAAGACAAAAACTCTAAGTAAGAACAGCATTTTTTGCAGTAAAGATGGCACTATAGAGCTCCTCCCTGGCCGTTTCTAAGGCTTTGCCCATGTCTACATGCTGAAAGTGACACACTTCCTGCTGCCAGTTGGTGGTGCTATAACTTTGAATCACAATAGTCACATCCATGTGATCAGCCTCGTACAACGAACACACAGTCGAAGATTCATCAAAATCAATTAATGTATGCAGAAGTTATAACACTTTGTTTCCCTTTTCTTGAATAAATTTGTTGCCTCGCCATGGCCAAATCCAACATCTGTTTGCAATTAAACAACTTCAATGTGTTAGCACCAAGTTAAAAAAGTTTGGTGTAAATTGTATAAACCCTGTAGGAGTAGTAGTATAAAATTCATAGCCTGTTTTTTCAAAAAATTAACATTCAAACCAAAATAGCTGACTTCCTGTTGGTCGGAGCTAATGAATGTAAATTAGAAAATTGTCTGGCTTGATGAGAACAATATGTGTACTGAGTTTGGTGACTAGGAAAAACTAACCCCCCCACTTTTGTCAAAAGGTGGCGCTACTGAGCCCCTCCACCACGCCCATTTGTATGGCTTTGTCCATGTCTACTGGTTGACAATATTGATGTGTGTGTCGAGTTTCATGCAATTTGAAGCATTTTAAGAGCCTCAAAAACACTCAAGAATATGTGACCCGTCACGGAAACCAGGGACACAAGTCGGCAGCACAACTATCGAGCAAAATGAGAAAGAAGCGTTTTTTTTCCAAATTGGTGATTTTCGTTTTTTTGCAGAATCTGTTAGTTGAGATCACGAAGAAGCCTCTCCATGTTTGAAATAGCAGTTTTGGTATGTTTAAAAGCGTACATTTTGAGGTTGAAATCGGCTTGTTTTTCGGAGATTCTAGCACGCAGTAGGGGCGTGTCATTGTCTGTGAGTATTTCCATACTGGATATGCCGGCTTTTGTTTCTTTTGTTATTGTCCCCGCCCTCCAAGGGAAGCGTGGCTACTTATTGTGCACATTGCAGCAAAACAGACTTAAAATACTCCGTCATTTTTTTGTCATAGAGACATAAGTAATATATCAATTGAAACTATAGAATGTCTTCTTTTATTTGTGTACACTCAGAGTAAAAAAAAAGGTGTGCTTTTTGTAAAATAAAGAAAACTAACATGATGCGTGATCTCTTGTCTCCCTTTGAACGAACTCCAATCTGATAGTCCTCAGAAAATGAACTGTAACTTAGTGAATACTAATCACAAAAAAAATACACTTATGTCTAAAGACACGTTGAAATGTCAGGTTTTAAATCATGTAAGTCAAACCGAAAACAAACATTCTGTGTTTATATAATCTGTATGAAAAGAGAGCCATGTCAGAAGTCCGTGATTCAGCTCATTATCCGCTAATGCGGCCACGCCCACGGAGCGAGTGCTATTCAGACACAAATTCAGTCAATACATGCAGACATCATCTCTCAATCGTGTATTTATTGTCTTGAAGTGTTTATCTGGATGTTAAAGCCATGATTAGCGACCTCTAGAAGACATGCCGTTAGTTCCTGGTTCCTGTTCTTCTTTGGATGAATTTGTGGACTAAATGTGCACAGAGCACCCTCCGGCTGCAAGTATGAATTGAAAAAACAGAATCCAGCACTCATAGTGATGACAAAAAATATTGAATAAATATTACTCCTCTGTATAGAAAATTGACAAACATATGAGAATCCATCAATATTTCTCCAAATGTGCATGCTTTTAAGCTAAAAGCCTATATGAAATGCCACAGAGGTAAAATAATTGTTCAGACACTTTACATCACAGAAATACATTAGGCTATAACTATTTTAAAGTATATACCATTATATGAAATTGTAATAATATTTCACAGTATTGCTGTTTTTTCTGTATGTTTGATATACACCATCACAGAGGGTTTTNGTTAAAGCCATGATTAGCGACCTCTAGAAGACATGCCGTTAGTTCCTGGTTCCTGTTCTTCTTTGGATGAATTTGTGGACTAAATGTGCACAGAGCACCCTCCGGCTGCAAGTATGAATTGAAAAAACAGAATCCAGCACTCATAGTGATGACAAAAAATATTGAATAAATATTACTCCTCTGTATAGAAAATTGACAAACATATGAGAATCCATCAATATTTCTCCAAATGTGCATGCTTTTAAGCTAAAAGCCTATATGAAATGCCACAGAGGTAAAATAATTGTTCAGACACTTTACATCACAGAAATACATTAGGCTATAACTATTTTAAAGTATATACCATTATATGAAATTGTAATAATATTTCACAGTATTGCTGTTTTTTCTGTATGTTTGATATACACCATCACAGAGGGTTTTTTCACAGCCTACCTGACTGAAAGGCCTCATTATTATGCAAGTCATTTCAGGTCATTATTATGTGATTCTTTTGTCTTCTCAGGTGAGAAAATTTCATTTCATGATTATAGTGACCAAAATGATCACGGTTATCACAGAATCCTGTTCAAAAAGTCCTAATGCTACACAATGAAATCAATTCACCAAGTTTTATGTAGAAAACCAGCAAATAACAAATAAAATTAGCATCAATATGTACTTTTTCTTTACATAAACATTAAAATAATAACATAAAAAAATGATGGCCAGATTTTAAAGGAGTATCTTGCAACATGTTATCTCTAAATCATTTTCAGCCTCTAAATCATTTTTATAAAAGTCAAAAAAGATAAATTACTGACATTTACAATGCACATTATCCTTTATTATTAATAGTATGCGGTCCATGCAGCTTTACAGAGGGGAGCTTTACAGGGGGTATGGCTTATCTAAATGAGATGTAAATGAGCCCTATTGTCACTCCCAGCAGGTGAGAACTGCAGAAACTTTAAAGGGGTTTTTCTCCCTTTAGAGCTTTTTTGAGTGCCTACCTTCAAATGGCCTCAACTTCTCCAGATATTATCAGATTTCCATGTGTTACACATCGTTGGAAAGCTTGGAGACTACACTTTCAGAATATGTGAATAACTCAAAATGCCCCAGAACCGACTTGTGTCCCTACTTTCCGTGACTGGTCACAAAATAAAATCACATAAAATAAAATCTATTAGTCTTTGATAATGTCAAAATATATCCATCATAATAAATTACCCACTGAATATAATTATACCTTTAAACAGTGTTTAAAAACAAAGTTTTGTAAAAACGCTTTTCTCAACCATGTTTAAAAATAGGTATTTGCTGCCCTCTAGTGCTTAGTCTATATATGACATTTGAATATTATTTTAACCAAAGAGCAGTTATCTGCCTAATTTTAACTTACAAATACTTATTGAAATAAAAAAAGTAAATAAAATGTGCTTATTTATAATATTTGTATTTTATATTGAACCAAAGGATGTATAATTCTGTGGTTAATAAGTATAAGTCTTTTCCTGTTTCCCTTTTTGTTCTTATTTCAAACCATTGCCATGGGAACACTGTTCAAGATATCCTATAATCGTTTGCATTTTAGCATCTTCAGTGTTTTGTCATCATTTTCGGAAAGTTTGGTGGCGATTGCATGAATCCCCTAAGACAGTGGTTACCAACCTTTTTGAGCCCAAGATCCCTGACCTCGACTTTTATGAAAGACAAGATCTACTTGATAGAAAAAGACAGCCCAGATTGTATTTAGTATTTTTTTCATGGCCAATTTAGATTCTGATTTATTTATTTATTTTTACAAGCAAATTGGCCGATTCTGATACTGGTTGCAGATATTTGTTATTATTATTATAAACAAAAATACATAGCCATTTCAAATTAGAGGGAACCACTGCTTTTTAATCACAATCCAAACAAAGATGCTGTCACATTGCATGAGCAGTTTGTTTTATTTGAATTAATTGAGATTTAATTTCAAAATTTAAAGCAAAAATAGAACGGTGTGACTTTATCTTTGTGAAATTATATGCTACACACAAAAAAGCTTGAAACAAAAACAGCAGGCTGAGTGAGACGCAAATTCACTCTCTGACAGCAGGTGGCGCTTATGGAGCAGCAGTGATACAGTGTTTCCTTGGTTACCGCTGTGTAAACAAAGCTGAACTGTGCTAATAATTAGCTAATCGGAGGTCAGAGGAAAATAAAATGCCATTGCCATCGAAATTTTTCTGAAGACAGTAATTCCTTTTTTTTTTTAGAGATGCATTCATATAAGCCCTCACCCCCAATTCAATATTTATATTTTCTTCCTATATTTCGAGCATTTTGAACAGTGAGCTGCTCTGCCTGCTACTGAATTTTCTCCTCTTTGCGTCCTATTTCAGCATCTCTGGCCTCTTGTTTACGGCCGTTTACAGACTCAGGCATGATGTGGGCTATTTACCTTTATCACTGTCCCAGTAGCTCCCGAAAATAACAGAAAAATAAATACAAAACTACAGTACAAAGACTGGAGAAATGTAATGTATTTTTGTTGATCGACGGGTTGGCGACCACTGCCCTAAGAGTAGTTAAAATTTCAGACCTTGTTTATTCAAAAATTCCACATTCAAACCAAAATATCTGACTTCCTGTTGGTCTGAGCTAATGACTGTAAATTAGAAAGTTGTCCGGCTTAATGAGAACAACATGTGTACCGAGTTTGGTGACTGTAGGTTAAACTAACCCCCCCACTTTTGTCAAAAGGTGGCGCTGTAAAGCTCCTGCTCCACGCCCGTTTCTAAGGCTTTGCCCATATCTACTGGATGACAATATTGATGTGTGTGTCGAGTTTCATGCAATTTAAAGCATGTTAAGAGCCTCAAAATGCCAAAGAATTTTATTAAAGTTTGACGTGTTGCCATGGCAACAAAATTTAATATATCACAGACACATTAACAGGTCTACATCTGCCATGTTTTGACATTATTGTGATGAAGTTTGAAGCATATCGGGTGAAAGTAAAAGGGTGATCTCAAAGCATTTTGAAAGTGACACACTTCCTGCTGCCAGTTGGTAGCGCTATAACTTTGACTCACAATAGTCACATCCATGTGATGAGCCTCCTACAATGAACACACAGCTGAAGTTCAATAAACATCAATCAATCTATGCAGACGTTATATCACATTGCATGTTTCCCTTTTCTCACCATGAATTCGTTACCTCGCCACGGCCAAACCATTCGAGATATCAAAAATCAGTTGGCAATTTTTCATCATCAATGTCTTGTCTTCATGCTGATCGAGTTTGGTGGTGATCGGAATAATCGCCTAGGAGGAGTATATCAAATTCCAGAGCATGCATTTTTTAAAACAAACCATAATAACTGACTTCCTGTTGAGCTGACATATAACTTAGAGCATGAAAGTTGTTAGACCCGATGAGATCTATATGTGTACCGAGTTTCATACTAATACATGCAAGTGTGTTTGATATATGGACCAAGTTTTTGGAGCCCATTCAAGGGGGCGCTGTCGAGCCCCCCTGCTACGCCCGGGTCCCAGCTTCTGCCCGGCCCTGATGGCCGCAGGTTCCGATATATGTGCAGAGTTTCATGAGTTTTTGAGCATGGTTAGGGCCCCAAAAGTGCCCGAATAGTCGAAAAAAATAAAAAAATAATAATAAATATAGCTGCGAGCAGCGATGGCGGGCCCAAGCCGGTGGCACCGCCACCCCGGTGGCTTCAGGTCAGCTGTGCACAGCGGGCAATAGGCAGTTAAAGCGGTTAAACATCAAAGGTCTATGTCAAATTCACTCTACATTTACTGCACTATAAGGTGGTGCTATAGAGCCCCTCCTCCCTGCCCGTTTCTAAGGCTTTGCCCATGTCTACTGGATAACAATCCTGATGTGTGTGTCGAGTTTCATACAATTTGAAGCATGCTAAGAGTCTCAAAAGCATCCAAAATGAATATTAAACCTAAATAATTAATACTAACCCTGTAGGAGTAGTGGTATAAAATTCATAGCCTGTTTTTTCAAAAAATTAACATTCAAACCAAAATAGCTGACTTCCTGTTGGTTGGAGCTCATGAATGTAAATTAGAAAATTGTCCAACAAACATTTCAAAGTGATCACTTTGGATCTTTTGCAGCTCAAAATTTTTTAAGTCTAAATCCAGTGTAAATCTCAGT
>RJVU01028495.1:141781-163732 GCA_003731715.1 Anabarilius grahami
CCTGCAGGTGGCGCTATGACTGTAACTGAATATTGTTATGAAGATGTCTTCAGGTCAGGACTCTAATAAAACATGTGAAGTTTGGGGCAGATCGGACATTGTTTGTCTTCCTGTTTCATGGCGAAAACATCAAACTTTGTCAGGCCGCCACGGACAAGCCCTTCAGTGAAAACTCTAGATCTTCGCAATTTAACGTCACAAAGGCCTTTAGATTAGACTGACCAAAAATGACATTGATCTGATTAAATCTCTAGGAGGAGTTCGTTAAAGTACAACTTCTGGAAAATGCCAAAAACGGTGAATCAATTCAAAATATCTGACTTCCTGTTCGGTTTCGGATTTCGCTCCGAGAGAATTTTTTGTAGGTACTGGGCTGATAAATGTGTGTACCGAATTTCAAAACCCTAGTGAAATGGAGCGAGGGGCTGTACGTTAGATGACGCTATCGAGGCATTTTGCCACGCCTAATGCTGTGACCCATAACAAACGTAAATTTTCGCCACTTCTGAAATGTGTGCAAAGTTTCATGAGTTTTCGAGCACATTTAGGCCCTCAAAAATGCGATTTACTTTGGAGAAGAAGAAGAAGAAGAATAAACGGAGCAATTCCAATAGGGTCCTCACACCATCGGTGCTCGGGCCCTAAATATCGCTGCGAGCAGCGATGGCGGGCCCAAGCCCGGTGGCTTCAGGGCAACTGTGCACAGCTGGCAATAGGCATTTGAAACGGTTAAACATCAAAGGACTATGTCAAATTCACTCCACATTTACTGCACTACAAGGTGGCGCTATAGAGCCCCTCCTCCCTGCCCATTTTCAAAGGACTACATGTGCCATGTTTTAACAATAATCTGATGAAGTTTGAAGCAAATCAGGTAAAAATAAGAGGGTGATCTTAAAGTATTTCAAAAGTGATACACTTCCTGCTGCCAGTTGGTGGCGCTATAACTTTGAATCACAATAGTCACATCCATGTGATCAGCCTTGTACAACAAACACACAGCCAAAGATTCATCAAAATCAATTAATGTATGCAGAAGTTATATCACTTTGTTTCTCTTTTCTTGACATAAATTTGCTGCCTCGTTACAGCCAAACCGTTTGAGATATCCAACATCCGTTTGCAATTAAACAACTTCAATGTGTTAGCACCAAGTTAAAAAAAAGTTTGGTGCAAGTTGTATAAACCCTGTAGGAGTAGTAGTATGAAATTCATAGCCTGTTTTTTAACTTACACATCGGTCTTGTAATTAAAAAATGATTTAAAATGTGTTTATTTATAATATTTGTGTCATTATATACTGAAATAAAGAGTGTATATTTATAAAATAAGGGTGAATATTCCCTTCTTTCTCCTTAATTTAATCCTTCACCATGGCAAATACGTTCAAGATATTCAATATTCCTTTGCAATTCAACAACTTCAATGTTTTAACAACAAGTTAAAAAAAAGTTTGGATTGCTTTCACGATAGCTGCTGGATCTTGTGCTGGCTTTTCTGTGATGCAAAGTGTCTGAACAATTATGTTACCTCTATGGCATTTCATATAGGCTTTTAGCTTAAAAGCATGCACATTTGGAGAAATATTGATGATTCTTATATGTTTATGTCAAATTTCTATACAGAGGAGTAATATTTATTCTATATTTATTCTCATCACTATGAGTGCTGGATACTGTGTTTTCAATTCATACTTGCAGCCGGAGGGCGCTCTGTACACCTTTAGTCCACAAATTATTCTAAAGAAGAAGAGGACATTTCAGGAATGGTGTTTTCAATTCATACTTGCAGCCGGAGGGCGCTCTGTACACCTTTAGTCCACAAATCCATATAAAGAAGAAGAACCAGGAACTAACTGCATGTCTTCTAGAGCTCGCTAACCATGGCTTTAACATCCAGATAAACACTTTTTAAGATAATAAATACACGATTGAAACTATGTCTGCATGTATTGACTGAATTTGCGTCTGAATAGCGCTGGCTCCGTGGGCGTCTGACATGGCTCTCTTTTCATACAGATTACATAAACACAGAATGTTTGTTTTCGATTTGACTTACACGATTTAAAAGCTGACATCTCAACGTTTCTTTTGACATAAGTGTAATTTTTTTGTCATTAGAATTCACTAAGTTACAGTTCATTTTCTGAGAACTATCAGATTGGACTTCGTTCAGAGGGAGACGAGAGATCACGCATCATGTTAGTTTTCTTTATTTTACAAAAAGCACAACATTTTGTTTTTACTCTGTGTACACAAATGAAAGAAGATATTCCACAGATTAAAATGGTGTATAACTCTTAATTGTATGTGCAACATTGACGGAGTATTTTGAGTCTCTTTCACACTGGTAAGAAAAAAACCGCGGTGGTATCGCCGGCGATACCCTCAGACCTCAGAGTGTTAAGAACCAGTTGGAGACTGACCAGTTGAGTTAGATTATTCAAAAACATTTTAAACGATAATGTCCTCCTCAAGTGCTGCTCCCATGAATCACTAAAAACCACCACGTCGTCTAAATAAACCGCAACTCCCTCCAACCCAGAAACAACCCTATTCATAAGTCGCTGAAAGGTTGCAGGCGCATTTCTGAGGCCAAAACTCATAACGTTATAAGAGAATAACCCTTCAGATGTAATGAAGGCAGAGATTTCCTGAGCTCGTTGGGTCAGCGGAACCTGAAAATAGCCCTTAAGCAGATCGAATTTACTAACAAATTTCGCTGACCCAACTCGATCAACGCAATCCTCAATACGAGGGAGTGGAAATGAGTCTGGTTTAGTCACTTTATTTATTTTTCGATAGTCGGTGCTAAACCGATAAGTTCCATCAGACTTATTAACATGCAGGCAGGGAGATGCCCAACTAGATAATGAAGGCCGTGCAATGTCATGATCAAGCATATACTGAACCTCAACCTTAAGATGCAGGAGTTTGTTTGGAGACATCCGATAAAAATGTTGGCGAATGGGCTCAGCATCCCCAACATCAATATCATGCTCCAACCAGTGCGTACGTGAAGGTACATCTCCAAACATAGAGACATAGCGGTTAATAAGAGCAATCACTTTAGCATGTTTACTCTCCGGTAAATGGGCCAATATTTTATGCAAATTTTTAAAAGTCTCTGAATTTTTAAGACGACCCAACAGTACCGTATTCTCTGGAAAAGAAACTCCTTCATCAACTCCCTCTTCCAAAGGAGCAGATGCAGTACTCTCAACGACCAATACAGGTTTTTACCTCAGTCTTGGCATCTAACGCTTCGTGAGAACGGCAGTAATAGGGCTTCAACAGATATATGTGACATAACTGTGTTGACTTCCTTCTATCTGGAGTGGCAACCAGATAGTTTAAATCAGTTACTTGTTTTACTACTACAAAAGGACCAGTATACTGAGCTTGAAACGGTGAGCCTTCCACAGGTAATAGAGCCAACACCTGATCACCTGACATAAATTGTCGTTTCTCAGTTTGCCTATCATAAAGTTGAAAAAAATCATTTGTTCTTTTGCCATCTTACCTGCTTCATACAATCTACGCTTAAAGTCATTCACATAACTTATCAAATTTTTAGGTGGTGTACTCTCAGTCCAGTTATCACGAAGCACAGCCAGTGGTCCCCGAATGGTGTGCCCAAACACCAAGTTATTGGAACTGAATCCAGTACTTTCCTGACATACCTCACGCACTGACAACATCAACCACGACAATCCCTCCTCCCAATCACCTTCCATCTTTGTACAATATGCCCGCAGTAAGGACTTAAGCGTCTGATGGAAACACTCCAAAGCCCCCTGGCTTTGGGCATGATAAGCACTAGCTTTATTGTGCTTAATGTGCAACAGCTTCAAGACCTGAGAAAACAAGTGAGAGGTAAAATTAGTACCTTGATCACTTTGCACAATCTTTGGAATACCAAAAACGGAAATGAATGGAGCAGGCTTGATCTTTTGATTTGGCTTGCCTGTTAATTGACAAGTATGACATGTCTTGATGTACTTTGACACATCCTTCAACTTTGGCCAAAAAAAGTGATGGATTCTGTCATAGGTCTTTTTAACCCCTAAATGGCCTGCAAGTTCATCATGAGAAATCTTCAACACAATTGAGCGATACTTCTCTGGCACTACCACTTGCATAATAGGATCACCAGCAAAGTCACTACCATGCGGAATCCATTTCCTCGCCAACATTCCATCCTGCAAAAAATAACCATGAGTAACATGTCTAATTTCATCAGATGACACCACACTCTCAAAAAGGTTTTGGAGAGAAGAATCAAGTTGTTGCTCCTCTATCAATTCTGAAAGGGAAACAGAAAAATCATCAGGTAATGAAAATGTTGGTCTTACTACAGTAGAATCAGAGAACAAATTTGGTTGTACAAAGGCCATGGATCGAGTCACAGCACACGCAGTAAATACTTCTGGAAAATTCTTGCTGCTCTCATCAGGACCTGCGATGGGAAAAGTTGAGACCACAGGAGGTGAAAAAGTATCAGTCCAAACCCTGCCCCCTGCCAAATTATTTCCCATTATTATGTCAACACCATCCACTGGCAAAGACGGACCACTTCTCCATTCACAAGTTGAGATGACAACATTATTTTGTGTAGAGGAACAGATAAGACATTTAACCCAATTCCTCTAATAAGCACACTAGTACCAGTGTCACTCGAAGAGGAAAATGGCAACACATCCTGCAAAATAAAGGACTCCGAAGCGCCAGTGTCCCTCAAAATTGTCACTGGAACTTTTGTCTCCTCACCAACAATCAAAACATGCCCATAGGTAATAGAAGGTGAATAATCTCTATCTTTTATGGGGTTCACTGTTGTGGGAAAAACCTCAGCAGAAGAGTTAACAGGATTTAACACTGGTGCCACAAGGACAGCTGGCTTAACACGAGGAGCTTTTCCCCCTTTACTCTTCGCTTTAAGCACAGGGCACTCATTTTTCCAGTGGCCTTTACCACGACAGTAATTACAGATCAGAGATGAATTTCTGGCTGTACGATCTACTTTATCTTCAAACATTTCCTCCCTTTTCCGAAACTCAACTACTCTTGTGCGTCAAAATATAATCGTCAGCTAACTCAGCAGCTTTAGCAGGTGTATCAGCTTTCTGCTCATTTATATATGTCGCAACGCGAACAGGAACAGAGTTCTTAAACTGTTCAAGCACAATCAAGTTGCTTAACTCCTCAAATGTGGTTACCTCTGATGCCATACACCAACGATTAAATGCAGTAGTAAGCTCTCTAGCAAACTCAACATGAGCCTCATTAACCCCCTTAGACAATGTTCTAAACTTTTGTCGGTACGCTTCTGGTACTAACTCGTACGCTTTTAAAACTGCAGCTTTAACGGTATCGTAATCTTGGCAGTCAGTGAAAGAGCCGAATAGAATTCTTGAGCCCTGCCAGTGAGCACGCATTGTAAAAGCAGTGTACGTTCTTTACTAGGTCAACCTCTTGCCTCCGCTATCCGCTCAAACAATATAAAGAAGGTATCTGGGTCTCGCTCATTAAATTTAGGAACTAAACGTAAATTTCCAGCAGTATCAAACATTTGAGAAGCACCCTGAAAAGCATCAACTGAGCCGCTATTTAATCCGCCTTCTCTTATTATGTCCAAACGGTATTTCTGCAGCTCAATATTTGTCTGTTCATTTCTAGTTTTTTCACGCTCTACTTCCAATTTCAAACGCTCCTGTTCAAGTTGTAACAACAATAAGCTTTCCGTTGCTCAAAAGTTAAAGAGCCAACATGAGGTTTAACTTGACCGGCAGTAGCTGGCATTTCAAACAATATGGACTGCTCTATCAGTTTTGTTTTAAGTGTTTCTCTAATTGTACTATCCTTCACCCTCTTATCTCCAATTTCAATTCCATAGTGATCCAAAATTTTGAATAATTGATCTTTTGCACACAAATGGAGCAAAGCTTCAGAAGGAGAACTAATAAAATCTTCGACTAGATTAGACATGCTACCACTTTAAGTACACGCTACAAAATAGAAGATGTGTTCTACAAACCCCAGCAGGAGGAATAACAAGTTCCCTTTCCCTATCTACAGAAAAACTAACTAACTCACCCCTAATCATCGTGTGGTTACTGGTGAGGGGTATTTAAGCACAAACTCCCGCTGGTACAAGAAGAGCAACCAGCACGCCGGGGACTCACTCATACCACGGATATGCTCCCGAGACAACTGCTCTACTCACGGTCACCAACACAAAAATAAAAACATTACATTACCCCACTGGCTCCAAAAGGGAACGAGCAGCTACATCTAACAAGGGAACACCAATAATAATCAAAATTCCCCCACGATAGGATTTGCAAAATCACTTGCCTTCTAAAACTTTGCATCAAAAGACAGCCAAATTACGGATACAGCAATCCATCGCATTCCGTCCTTGAAACAGCCAAATCCAACACATATTTCCTTCAAAATGATGCATAAAACATCCCAAACAATAGCGAAATACAAACAATCGCTCTTCCGGTTTTACATTCGGATAATCAACACTCCGAATTTCCTTACAAAATAACGGAACGCAAACAAAACAAAGCGCTTTCGAATCACGTCAAAAACAACAGGAATTTTTCAAAAATTAAAGGATGAGCCCCCATTTGTCACGGCCGGCTCGCAAGCCGCGACAAAGGAAGCAACACGTTGGATGAGGGTCGAAAAGGAATAACATTTATTAAAGTAAGAATAAAATAAGGGAAAAGACTAAATGAAAACAAAACAAACAACTGAAGAGAGAACCAGCACGACACAAGGAGGGGAGAGCGAGCGCCATCACACTGAAGGGAGCTGCTTAAATTTGCTGGCATCAGCTCCACACAGGTGTAAGTCTTCAGTAATGATGACGTCACTCACCGTAACACCATCCTGCAAAACAAGGAAAAAACAAACCACCAACAAATATGACCCATACTGGGTTCATAACAATAAGAATAAAATCTGTACTGTGACAGAAATTAGTACTTGATAATCTCTTAATATATATATACATTTAAATGTAAAACTAACCAAAACTATAGTAAAATTATAATTCGCTGTTAAAAATATTATACATTCAGATGAATTTATTAAAGGTGTTTTATTAACAAAATTATTAAACTAATTATATAAAACTATATAGTCAGTGAACTACAAATGAACTGGTTCTTTGCCTTAATTTTATACAAATTTATATAAGAGAAGGCCTAAGACATTTCCTATCCTATAATGCAGAAAAAGGACACAGCAATGAAGGGGTTAAACCTGCAAGACTGTAACACACACACAGAGGGTGAGAGAGAGAGAGACACTGTTTTATCAGTAAGTTGCTTCAGAAGATTCAACATTTTAAATAAAAAATAAAATCTATTAGTCTGATAATGTCTAAATATATGCATCAAAATAAATTACCCACTGAATATAATTATACCTTTAAAGGGGTGGTTCAGTGTTTTTTTTTCTAGGCTTGATTATGTTTTTGGGGTGCAGTTTAACATGTCTTAATGCTTTGTTCTTTTAAAAAAGCCGTATTTCTCATATATTTTACCTTTTTTCTACACCTCTGTTTCCACTGTCATTTGAACGTCTCATTTGACTTCCTGGTTCTATGAAGCCGCTCCCTACAAAATACACAATGTGCTAGGATTGGTCGTTTTTGTAGGCATTAAACTGCCATAACTTTAAAAGACAAAATCTCCGTTGGCATTGAACTTTCAGTGCTGTAACTTTGCAGATACTGTTTATGCTCAAACAGCAACATTACACACTAACTAAAGTTAAAAAAGTGAAATCGCAATGAACCACCCCTTTAAACTGTTTAAAAACAAAGTTTTTTAAAAACTTTTGTTTTCACAACCATGTTTAAAAATAGGCATTTGCTGCCCGCTAGTGCTTATTCTATATATGACATTTGAATATTATTTTAATTATTTTAACCAAAGAGCAGTTATCTGCCTAATTTTAACTTACACATACTTCTTGAAATGAAAAAATTAATTAAAATGTGCTTATTTATAATATTTGTATTATTTTATATTGAAATAAAGGATGTATAATTCCGTGGTTAGTAAATGTAAGTCTTTTCCTGTTTCCCTTTTTGTTCTTATTTCAAACCGTTGCCATGGCAACACTGTTCAAGATATCCTATAATCGTTTGCATTTTACCATCTTCAGTGTCTTGTCATCATGTTCAGAAAGTTTGGTGGCGATTACATGAATCCCCTAAGAGGAGTAGTTAAAATTTCAGACCTTGTTTATTCAAAAATTCCACATTTAAACCAAAATAGCTGACTTCCTGTTGGTCGGAGCTAATGACTGTAAATTAGAAGGTACATGTCTAGATTTTTCTGCTCACTTATGCAAGTTTATTTTAAACAGCCACTTTTATAATCTTGTGAAATATACTGAAACGGGTTTTTAATAAATTTGAATTACATCAATAAATAATTAATTAAATTCTAACTGTAATTGTAAAAAATAATAATTGTAATTCAAACAACATTTAGAAAAAATCAAGATTGTAATGCACACATACACACACACAGGGAGAGAGAGAGAGAGATACACAGACAGTGACACCCCCACACCACACACACACACACACACACACACAGAGAATGAGTGAGACTGAGGAAGTGACGGGGCAGAGAGAGAGTGTGTTTGAAAAATCCACATTCAGACCAGATTATCTGACTTCCTGTTGGTGGGAGCTAATGACTGTAAATTAGAAAGTTGTCTGGTTTAAGAGCCTCAAAAATACCCAAGAATATTATTAAAGTTTGACTTGTTGCATTGGCAACAATATTTAAGATATCACACACACATTCACTGGTCTACATCTGCCATGTTTTGACATTATTCTGATGAAGTTTGAAGCAAATTGGTTAAAAATAAGAGGGTGATCTCAAAGCATTTTGAAAGTGACACACTTCCTGCTGCCAGTTGGTGGCGCTATATATTCGATATCAAAAATCCGCTCGCAATTTAGCATCCTCAATGTCTTTACTTCATGCTGCCTGAGATTGGTGGTGAACTGATTAATTGCCTAAGAGGAGCATATCAAATTCCAGAGCATGCGTTTTCCAAACAATCCTAAATAGCTGACTTCCTGTTGGGCGGAGCTAATGACATAGAGTGTGGAAGTTGTTCGGCCCGATGAGATCTATATGTGTTCTGAGTTTCATATATATATGTGCTAGTATGTAACCATGATTTCAGACTCAGTTCAAGGGGGCGCTGTCGAGCTCCCCTGCCACGCCCAGGTACCAGCTTCTGCCCGGCCCTGATGGCCGTGGATTCTGACCCGTGTGCAAATTTTCAAGAGTTTTTGAGCACGTTAAGGGCCCCAAAAACCCCCAAAACATTAGAAAAAAATAATAATAAATATAGCTGCGAGCAGCGATGGCGGGCACAAGCCTGGTGGCACTGCCACCAGGCTTGGTGCCCTTCAGGGCATCTGTGCACAGCGGGCAATAATCCTTCGATGTTTAACCGTTTTAACTGGCTATGTCAAATTCACTCTACATTTACTGCACTATAAGGTGGCCCTATTGAGCCCCTCCTCCCTGCCCGTTTCTAAGGCTTTGCCCATGTCTACTGGCTAACAATCCTGATGTGTCAAGTCAAGTCACCTTTATTTATATAGCGCTTTTTACAATGCAGATTGTGTCAAAGCAGCTTTACATTGATAACTGGTAAATAATTTTGGCTGCACAGCAGCTCTTAAAGAATAGTGTCAATGCAGGCAGATCAGAAGTACTGTTGATTAAATGTCAAGAATACTGTTGAATATCAAATGTCAAGTGTCCCCAACTAAGCAAGCCAAAGGCGACAGCGGCAAGGAACCCAAACTCCATCAGGTGACATCAGGTCACCTGATGGAGTTTTAACAGGTGTTAAAATGGAGAAAAACCTTGGGAGAAACCAGGCTTAGTCAGGGGGCCAGTTCTCCTCTGGCGAACAGTGCTTTGTTGCGAATCAGGTTGCTATAATAAGTCTGATAGGATCGCAACAATCAAAGTGTTTATTTCAGTTCCATCCAGTTGAGGATCGTATTCATCATGCCGGTATGGACGGTTTGTTGATGAACTGTGCTACTGGCTGTCGTGTCGATGAGGCCTTCACGATGGATGATCTTGTTGACTCGATCTCTGCTGATACTTCAGGGCTCCGTTGTGGTCATGTCCAGTTGAGGATCGTATTCATCACACCGGTATGGACGGTTTGTTGATGAACTGTGCTACTGGCTGTCGTGTCGATGAGGCCTTCACGATGGATGATCTTGTTGACTCGATCTCTGCTGATACTTCAGGGCTGCGTTGTGGTCATGTGTGTGTGGAGTTTCAAACAATTTGAAGCATGCTAAGAGTCTCAAAAGCATCCAAAATGAATATTAAAGTTTGATGCGTTGCCAAGGCAACTGTGTTTGAGATTTCACGATTCTTTTCAAAGGTCTACATCTGCCATGTTTTGACATTATTCAAATGAAGTTTGTAGCAAATCGGGTAAAAATAAGAGGGTGATCACAAAGCATGCTGAAAGTAACACATTTCCTGCTGCCAGTTGGTGGCGCTATAACTTTGACTCACAATAGTCACATCCATGTGATCAGCCTTGTACAACGAAGACACAGCCGAAGTTTCATCCAAATCAATGAATGTATGCAGTGTTATAACACTTTGTTTCCCTTTTCTTGCTATAAATTCGTTGCCTCGCCATGGCCAAACTGTTTGAGATATCCAAATCATGCAATTAAACAACTTCAATGTGTTAGCACCAAGTTAAAAAAGATTGGTGTAAATTGTATAAACCCTGTAGGAGTAGTAGTATAAAATTCATAGCCTGTTTTTTTTCAAAAAATCCATATTCAAACCAAAATAGCTGACTTCCTGTTGGTCGGAGCTAATGAGTGTAAATTAGAAAATTGTCCGGCTTGATGAGAACAATATGTGTACCGAGTTTGGTGACTGTAGGAAAAACTAACCCCTCCACTTTTGTCAAAAGGTGGCGCTACTGATCCTCTTCACCACGCCCATTTCTATGGCTTTGTCCATGTCTACTGGTTGACAATATTGATGTGTGTCGAGTTTCATGCAATTTGAAGCATGTTAAGAGCCTTAAAAACACTCAAGAATATTATTAAAGTTTGGCGTGTTGCCATGGCAACAATATTTAAAATATCAAAAATCCTGTCACAGGTCTACATCTGCTGTGTATTGACATTACACTGATGAAGTTTGAAGCAAATCGGGTAAAAATAACAGAGTGAACTCAATGCACTTTAAAAAGTGACACACTTCTTGCTGCCAGTTGGTGGCACTATAGCTTTGACTCACAATAGTCACATCCATGTGATTAGACTCCTATAACGAACACACAGCTGAAGTTTCATAAACATCAATCAATGTATGCAGACATTATAACACATTTCCTGTTTCCCTTTTCTCGCCATAAATTCGTTGCCTCGCCATGGCCAAACCGTTCGAGATATCAAAAATCCGCTGGCAACTTTTCATCATCAGTGTCTTGACTTCATGCTGACCGAGTTTGGTGGTGATCGGAATAATCGCCTAGGAGGAGTGTATTAAATTCCAGAGCATGCTTTTTTCAAACAAACTGTAATAGCCGACTTCCTGTTGGGGTGGCGTTTAACTTAGAGCATGAAAGTTGTTCGGCCAGATGAGGTCTATATATGTACCGAGTTTTATACTAATACGTGTAAGCGTGTTTGATATATGGACCAAGTTTTCGGACTTTGTTCAAGGGGGCGCTGTCGAGCCGCAGATTCCAATGTGTGTGCCAATTTTCAAGAGTTTGAGCACGTTAAGGCCCCCAAAAAGCCCCGGATAACGAAAAAAAAAAAAAATCCTTATGGGGATCAAGAGGGCCCTGCGCCAATTATTGGCTTGGGCCCTAATAATAATCCTTAGGGGATCAAGAGGGCCCTGCGCCCTATTAGTGGCTTGGGCCCTAATCATGTGCAAATAAATTACAATGTGGTTGTTTTGCAATAAGGTGGAGACAGTTCTGTTCATAAGAGTAGACATGCTGATGAAAAAGTGACGTACAATAAAATTTGCGAAAAAAGTAAATACACACACACATACGCACAAGTGAGAGACAGAGATATCAGGGAAAATGAAGAGACTAAAAAGGAAAATGGAAGTGAAGGTGCAGTTCAAGAGAGAACTTTTAATTATTTTGCACGGCCCCAGCCTAAGGATTTAAACCTTTTTTTTTATGTGATGGCCATACAACAAATAGGGTTGTCTGTGGTTTCAGAATTAGTTGTGGGTTGGATGGCCTAGATGAGTGCGAGTTTTCCTGACATGAAAGTTTGTCCCAGTCCGGCCCTGTTCTATATGGTGTTTGTTGAGCCTTGATACATTCATTAGCTAACACAATTTGAAATGTAAGTTGTTTTGTATTAATATGATGTGAGGTCCAACATGACACTAAAACAGGTTGTAGTAATGTGTACTTTTTACTTAAGTGCGTGTCAGAGCCCATACTTCTTTACTTTAACTTGACTAAGTTTAGTCTGTACATCAACTTTTTACCAGAGTCTTTTTAAACATGAGTATCCGTACTTCTACTTGAGTGAAGGATGTGTGTACTTTTGCCATCTCTGACTATACTATTATTAACTATTACTACTAACCTGCAATTTTTACTGGTTTCAAAACACACCATGCTGGAAATAACCTGCCATAGTGACGTATACTCAGATAAACCCCTGAGAGACAACAGCTAATGCAGCACATTGCCTTGCGACTTAAGGCTGGAATACACTACACGATTTTTGCCCCGATTTTCCCCCCGATTTACAGTCTGAACAAGTTGACGCTAGTTGACAAAAGTCAGAGCCAGTCTGCAGATTTGAGCTGACAGATTCCATGGAAAATCGCGTAGTATAAGATGGTCACAGCTTCAGATTTTGATTCCATCCAGTCGGAGGATATTAAACCTGTTTGATATTTTAAGCCGATTTTTGACCACATATCAGTGTACTGTATGTGTTGTTGCTAATAAATACAGTACACGGTACAGCGCTACCAAAGCAATGCAAATCAAGGGTGCGAAGTCACAAAGATCGAGAAAAAAAATAAGACTACTGTACAAGATCGGGAAAAACTTACCATCTTTCAGCTCACGAATCATAAGCTTGGCGCTTGACGAGTAATCATGTTGAGACGCTAAAATATACCGCTTACAGCCGCTAGATGGAGCCGTGCCCGCGAGTTTCGCACATGACATACATGAATTAAATGAGAAAATGCAGAATCTGCCGTTTGTTTAGTAATTGTTTGCGGCAGTTTCGTCACACAGTCGGGTCAATACAGCTCACGTCGCTCCCAGGTTGAAAAATACGGAAATTCTTTCTCATATACAGAAAAAAATCACAGAAGAATAAGTGGAGCTCCACCATGAAGGAAAAATTGCTTCAGTGCTGTACTGTTAGCTTTGTATTGAGATAGTTAGCAAACCACATTCTGCGGTAAATCTGGTTTAATTCATTATTAAATATGTTAATATTCATCACTATCCATTATACATTTACGCTTTATCCTGGATATGTAGCTGGATTAAAATGTCAGAAGCTGCGAATTATTGATTATATTACATTAAATGTACACAGCGACTGATCATAAACTACACAAATTACCTCTAACTCCTGTTGTAATCTGTCCATACTGTCTCTACCGACCCCCGTCTATCTCCAAACGCATTTGCCTCGTATCTTCCACTACCGCGGGTCATCTCATCTCCTGCATTTGTTTCGCCTGTCTGTCATGCGTTTCCTAGCAACCAGGCCCGTGTTTCCGTTTGTGTTCCGACCGATTTTAAAGTCGTGTAGTGTGTGATGCCCAGCTTTTCTCTGTAACCATTTACAAAGTCTGCAAGTGTATGATGCCTAATGTTTTAAAACTCTTTTCAGATTTTAAAAATCGTGTAGTGTATTCCAGCCTTTAGGATGACTTGACAACTGAGCGCGGGCATTTCACTCATGTTGGATGCATCAGCGTCACATTTGCATTGGTCATACTATTTGAATTCATGATTGATTGACTGTCAAATTAAAATCTTAAACGGAACAATAAAATAATGTTATTAACTGGTTAACGGTAATTTCAAACATTTCTGTTCAGAACGTTTAAGCTTGATTTCGTTTTTGTTTGTTCCTGTTCAAATTTAGTTGGTTTCCGATTTTTGTTTTCGTTCCTTGAACCGGTTCAGAGCCCTGATCAACAGTGTTTTTTTATGGTGTATAATTTAGGAATAGCCAGTTTCTCACATTTTAAAAATAATAGGCCTATCACCAAGTATTTTTACATAAAAAATCTACAGTCTAATAAAAGTATTTAGAAAAATACAACTGCACCCGTTTCTGAATGCTGCTTGTTCAAGTATTGATCTAAATAGTCTATATAACGGAGAACTAAACACTTTTGACAGGTGAAACTTGTTAACAAAAATAATTTTATGTATTGCCTACAATTTAATAATATAATGTTTTGTTGTAAAAAAGAGTTAGAAAAATAAAGCATCTTGAAACTCTGCAGCTCGTCAAAAATAAAAATGGTTTGAGGTAAAAATGAGGTAAAATACACAAATAACATGTTCTATATCTGAATAAATAATTTTTTTTTTGATTTCATGGTCAGAAGCTTTCATAGGCTACATGACAAATACAAATCACAAACATGACATGATATAATTATCTTAAACAAATGAGGAAAATAAAGTGGGTTAAATCCAAAAAGCTAATTTTTTTTTATGTGAGAATAAAGACAGCATCAGTTAAGCTATGTAGACCATTTGAAAAGGTTAAATACACAAATAAAATGTTTAAGTCACAGCTGCGTCTGTCTCTGAAAAAAACAAAGCAGCGATTTGATATTTTTCATCGATTTGATGTTACAGAACGATTAAATATTTTTGCTTTAATCTGGATATATCATTCTTGGCCATGTCAAAACGTGACTGGCTTGCTTGTTCAAGGGTAGCTTACGTTAAAGGTTGTTGCTAAATGCCAGGGGTGGCGAATGTCGGTTTTGGAGAGCCACAGTCCTGAACAGCTGAACTCTGCAGGACTGTGGCTCTCCAGGACCGAAGTTCGCCACCCCAGCTATATTCAAAGGACTGAACATTTCACTTTACCAATCTTTTTATGGACCCTAAAATTTTACATGCATGTCAATACAAAATGAGCTGCCCTATGTCCAAGCCATGGGCTTCATCACATAAAGGCAGTTACATGCATTCTTGTCAGATAAGCTGCTCCACTTCACCGTCGTACTCTGATATTTCCTAATTTAAAAATATTATTTGTGAAAATAGTAAGAAGGATGCAAAAGATACAATATAATTTGCGATATACGTGAAATTATGTATGGAAATGGCTTCCATTAGGGATGACTTTATTGTGCAGACCATATTATCGGTAAAAGGCAAATCGAATAGAAACAGGCTGGAGACAGCAAATTTCCTAAATGCGTATTTGTTTTGTCGATGAGGGAGGAAAAAGTACAACTGGATGGCAACTTGGCTCATCTCTCTTCTCTCATAGACTGTAGACTCAGAACAAGGAGTGTCTGCTGAAAGGGTACATTTATCCCTTTCCAAAGAGGAGGAGATTGCAATTTGGCGCTTCTCCATTCCAGTTTTATGATTGGCTGCTGGCATCAGAGGTGGCACACAGTGTGGCCCACCTTTCTTTTCCCCTGTGGAACTAATTTGCATAGTTATTAATGGATTTGAATATATTCTTGTGACACATCTTTGTTTCAGCCACTGCTGCATCCAAAAGGTCCTAATGAATTTTTTTGGTGGTCCAGCATACAACCCGAATTCCGGAAAAGTTGGGACGTTTTTTTAAATTTGAATAAAATGAAAACTAAAAGACTTTCAAATCACATGAGCCAATATTTTATTCACATTAGAACATAGATAGACTTGTACGTGCAGGTCGCACATGCGCATTTAATTATTTTTTTTGCAGCAATTTGTTTATCCACAAGGTGGCAATCGTGCCCTGGGGGCATGGATTGACAAGGTAGTCAAAAATTATTTAAACAAGATAATTGTGTGTACTCTTATTTGTACAGCTCTAGCATGAAAGAATACAAAGATGTTTACATGGGTTGTAACTAGTAGCGAGAGATTGCTCAAAACTGCACATGCGCCGAACACCAGTGTATGCGTATGAGTCAAATGAAGTATACTTTGCAAGGCTGTGCGTTCGACTGTGCCTGTACACTAGCGTATGCATTAAAAAAAAAAAATTATACCCAGGGCTTCAGAACAACAGAATGTTTCATCTCTCTAGTTAATGTGAGCACAAGAATTGGGACAAATTGGCTCACAGATGTTTCAGCTATGAGATCAGCTATGTCCTGTTGCATTAATTGTTCACACATTAAAAAAGCAGGGAATGTGTAGTATCAGTTTTATCAATTGCTTTTGCATTCTGCATCTACAGTTTGGATGTGAAAATAACTCAATTAGAGCTATACATTATACTTGGCCTTAACCAAATCAACAGTTTGGAATGTCCTGGGGAAAAATTAACTGGTGACTTCAGCAACCAGGTCAGCAGAGAAAAAACAACAGCAGTTGACAGGCAAACAAATGCTGTGAAAAATAACTCTAAAATAAGTGTCACCAACAACCTCCTGAAATCTATGGTGGAGATCTCACAATCTACTGTTCGCAGGAGACTTTAATAAAAGAATTCAAGAGGTTACACAGCAAGATGCAAACCTTAGATCAGCACAAAAATTGGCCAGATTAGAGTACAGAGTTAAGAGAGTTTAATATATTTTTAACATATCTTTGTTTTATGGACAGATGAGTCAAAGATTAACATTTATCAAAGTGATGGGAAAGCAAATGTGTGGAGAAAAAAAAATGTTAATAATCCAAAGCATACAACCTTATCTGTAAAGCATGGTGGAGGTGGTTTCATGGCATTGACATGCATGGCTGTATCTGGAACAGGCTCACTCATTATTGATGACTTAATGAATCATGGCAGCAGCAGAATTAATTCAGAAGTTTACAAAAGCATCTTGGCTACCAATGGTTGGTTCCCAGTTCAAGAAAACACCACCAGACTCCACCAGAGACACTGAGAGTCTGTTGATGTTTATGGGTCGCATACTCACTGCTGTGATTTCATGCTCGGGATTTGCAACTAAATACTAGCTTTTCAACTTGTACATTTGCTTTAAGTTAAATGGTTCCAATACTTATGCTGACATTAGAGGGATGTAACTCTGAAAGTGCTTTTCGTAGTTGAAAAAAAGGATGTGTTAAAACAGCCAATAATAAAATGACAATCTGTACTTTTGCCTCATATTCATCTTTTAAGCATATTTACAAATGTCATGATGGCACAGTAAATGAGCAGTTTTGTTCTTACTGTCCCAATACTTACAGAGGGCACTGTATATAAAAAAATATTTGATATATTATTAAATATATACATTTATTATTAATATCTTACAAATCAAAGATTACCACATGTAATTATTTAGTTTATATTTGTGAACTGTTGATTTAAAAAATCTGGTGTTGGGTAATCTTCCTCCTAACTGAATATTTAAGTGAACAATTACAATTTAGTTTTTCATATATGTTGGCAACCCTTATTTACACATGCAGAGGGATGGCCATTGAATTTGGTCTCACTACTTTGCATTGGGCCATAAGTTCCACTTTTTGAAGGTGTCATGTCAATGTAAAAGTAGATCAAGTTTAAAAATCGCACGATTTTGTTAGATCTTTGATTGGACTATGTAGATTATATCTGAAAACATTTTTTTTTTTTGTATGTCTGTCTCTTACAGTAATGTTGTAGAGAAGTGTGTGATTCATTCGTCCCGTGCAGAGAGGGCCCTGCTCATCGATGAAGTCTGCTGTCAGAAGGATGGACCTCACAGCGCCCTCTACACCATGATGAAGGACCAGTATGCAAATTATGTGGTGCAAAGGATGATTGACATGGCTGAGCCTGCCCAGCGCAAGATCATCATGCACAAGGTATAAGCACAGAATGCTTTGTCACATCAGTAAAATAATTAAAGGAATAATTTTAGGGAACACGATTACTCGATCAAATTTGAGTACTCTATTTAAAAAAATACTCGATTGCAATTTTCCCGTCGAGTAACCTGCAAAATACCGGAAGTGGTGCACAATGCATTAAAATCATTTAAAAGCCATACTATAGCATAATGCTATTGTGAATTCACAAAGGCTGCAATTCAGTTAAATACGTGTGCTGCGGATTTAATATATATATATATGTGCTTTATTTATTTACATGTGTGTAGGTTACGTTCTTGTTCAAGAAATTACAGTGGCTGTAGCATTTCTATCGTAAAGAAGTGGCCAAATATTAAAGATTAAGTGGACTTTTCAATTAATTGTCATTTGGACTAGGGCTGGGCGATAAAACGATAACGATATGTATCGCGATAGACACGTGATCGATATCAATAAAAAATGTGTTCGATAAAACATTCGATATTTTTTATTCTTCGCAAATTCGTATTACAGAAGCAAATCTTAAACCGCTCCATCGAGTTCGGTAATCAACTGTCAGGTATGTTACCAAGCAACCAAAGACGCGCAAACTGCTTCTGAGGTAAACCTAAAATCAAAATGGAGAAACAACGACGCACTTTTAATTCCAATGCGGCAGAGACTCAAAGTTCCGTTGAAAAGGTAACGTTAATGTGACGAGCACGGCGGGCGAGAGCCCTGACAGAACGGCGCAAGACCGATGAAACGCGCAGCTGACGCTCATTATCACTCGCGCAGTTCTCTCACGGCTCTCGCGCGCGCTGCTCGTCACAGTTAAAGCCTGTTTTATTCAGCAAGTTTTCACCTTCGCTCACTCACGAAGATAAGGAAATATTTTATCATTAAAGCGCAGCACATCCTCTGGGTCCTTCAAAAGTCTCTCCACCATTAAACATCGCTGCTCTTTGTCTTGGATAATTAATAAATGTAATGCCATTCTCGAAAAGGCTTTTGTACTGTGATTTTTACCATTGGATTTCAAATAGGTTTGAAGTTAGGACAACAGTGGGGTTGTCCTAAAGTTAAGACAGCTTTTAGGATTGTTTTGTCGAGTTAGGATGCTTCTGTAATACTCGTTTTCCATGGTTGTTGACATTTCTGTCTTAATAACTGAGGGGATTATGATCAGAGGAAGGTTGTTTAAAATAAAAATGTTTAAATGTAATATATTTTTCTCCTGGTCCTCATTTTAAATGGGTCATAAAAAATATCAATAATTATCGATATCGACCGATATGAAACACTGATATCGTGATACAGTTTTCAGCCATATCGCCCAGCCCTAATTTGGACAACATTAAACAAGAATTTGAGGTGCTGTAAAGTGTAACAACACCCGGCCGTTGGTGCCCTCTGCAGGCATTTGTTATAATACATAATGTACATAAGATAATTTATATTATGTATATTATGTATTTTTTCTTGAAAAATTTGTGTTTTTCTTGATACTTTATTTAAACCAAATATTATTGCCTCATTATTGTTATATGTGTGTTTTAAGTCATTTTAAAGGCTTAGGTCTTTGCTTAGGTTTATTTTTATTACCACAAAAAATATCAGATTACTTGAATAATCGTCAAAATAATCGACCGATTACTCGATCACCAAAATAATCCTTAGTGACAGCCCTAGAATGATTAATGACGTGCATTAATCACAGACAGTCTTTTAAACAATTCATGTTGTCAATTCCAGATTCGGCCCCATATTGCCACTCTCCGTAAATATACATATGGAAAACACATCCTGGCTAAGCTGGAGAAGTACTACATGAAGAGTGGATCAGACCTAGGCCCCATTGGGGGCCCCACCAATGGCCTAATGTAGGGGCCTGACACCCAACCCCTCGCACCTTTCCCTCAAAACCACATTTGTTATGGGCATCTCCTCCACCGTGGAGTTCTCTGTCATAGCCTTTAGGGATTTTACCAAAAAAATGAAAGGAAAAGAAGTGGGCTTCACCTAAGAACGCTGAGACGTCTGACCAGTGCCCTGATACAGTTATTGCCCCCCCCAACACACCAGAGAATGCATGGTCTGTAAGCTGTTTCCTGGGTAAAGCACAACACTCTTGTTTATGACGTAATTGATGTAACTGACTGTTTCCTTTTGTTTTCTAGTAAATATCTTGTACATTTTTTTTACCTTGTACATTCTCTGTAGAAAAAGAAATGTTTGCTGAAAATTTACAGTTCTTACAATTTACACCAGCAAGTGACTTTATAAGGCCAAACAGAGTGATCCTTTTTAATTATTTTCCTTTTCTGTTTTTGTTTTTATATCCAGACTTCTTAATGGCACAGTTAAGAAGTGTGGTACGTTTAAGCCCTGTTTTAGCACTATGGTACACAAGCCAAAGCTGCTGATGAAAAAGAATGAACCAGTCAGATTGATCTTCAAGAAATTTGCTAGTAGACAAGTCTGCCGTGCCATTGAGTTAGTTGGATTAAGATATCCAATACCAATTATAGAGCCTTGCTGCCTAGAGTTTGCTGCCTTCAAATGGGAGTGGTATCATTCGGAAGTGGTTTGACATGGATGCACTTGTCATCTCTTTTCTTTCCTTCCCTCATGTGCATTTTACTAACTGCTCCATCTTTTGTGTTTTTTTGTTGTTTTTTTTAAGAGCATGCATGTGGTTGCAATATACTCTTCATCTCACTGACCAAGTCTGTTCCACACAGCTATTTTCTCGGTTCACTATTGTTTTTAGAATCATGTCTAAGGACACCAGATCTCTTGCCATTTTATACATCTCTGAGACCGATACCATGGTAGACAGATGAAACCTGGAATAATTTTTCTATTTTGGGGTGTGTTGGAGATATGTAAGGCATGAAGGGGTGGGGAGATTTGGCATGCTTTGTCTGGATTTAATGTTTTAAAAGAATGATTTTTGTCATGTTTGTGGAACATCTGTCTATCGAGTAGTTTTTTTGAACACTGCCCTAGAAACAGTATGGTTATGTACTGATTATCATCTCTTTACATTGTAATAGCTTAGGCAAAATGTATAGCATCTTTATGTACAAGTAAAAATTAAATCGTTGCTGTTTTTCGGGTGTGGGGGAGACTGTGCTTGAGTTTTAGATGGGCAGTCGAGAGATGAGTGGGCGACGGTCCCTGTCCTTGGTGTCATCCCAGGATGTTTGGCTTCAGAACTAGTATTACAGAATTGATTTCATGAACGTGAGATGTTGTGGGGTCGGGTCAAATGTGCGGTGTTCATTGGTGTAAATTGAGAATGTGCAGGAGTATACTTTTTCAGAGAATGGACATGGGGCTGCCGTCTTCTGCTGCACATTTATTCTGTATGGCTAATATATTAATGGCTTTCGTTCTTTTGCTTCATATGAATAAATGTAGAATACATGTAGTATATGTGGAGTTAAGTGTAAGTTTATTAGTTGAATAGAAGAAAAAAAATCTAGTTGTAATGTTGGACAGGCTAAATTGCGTATTGATTTGCTTTTATTTTGTCTGTACAGTTGTACATTTGTAAACGTTAATGCTGTAAATGGAATGTCTTTTACACTTTTTGGGGAAGAAAAAATTAGCAAAATGTGCATTTTGATGTGTGAATATTCATCACTCCTTTCCCTTTGAATATAATGTATACAGTTTTCTTTGAACAAGGATTATTTAAAAAAAAAAAAGTAAAAAAAAAAAACTTTTTATGCATCAATCTCAAGATGGTTTTGTTTTTAATCAGTTTTTGGAAAAGGTCAGCCTCTTTATGTACCTGGAGCAGTGACACCTTCTGTTGACATTGTCATTTTGACTTGTGGCAGTTGAATTAAAATAATAAAAAATTAATGAATTTAAAAAAAAAAAAAAAAAAAAAAAAAAA
>RJVU01028495.1:163738-180585 GCA_003731715.1 Anabarilius grahami
CATGGGGCTGTCTTTGGTTCTACCTGCTACCATGGAAATTTCGCAAGACACAATAATTATTTTTGTATAAAGGAGTGCTGTATTTTGGAGCAGCCACTAACTTGTAAGCAAAATAATTGTAAGATATTGTCAATTATATAAATATGAACATGAGTTTTGTCACACTGTCAAAGTCATGTACATTTTCAGGTGGCCTTATGTACATTTCCAGATGTTAGATGAGAAAAAAAAAAAAATTTGTTGTTTTTTTGGGGGGGGGAAGCAGAATTGTGGTTATGTATGATTAAACTGTTCTTCTAACATTTGATTTTGTTGTCTGAAGCTTTTATTATTCACTCTGAAAACACTATACTCACTGCACACTCATTGACAGCTGAAAGGAATATTCTTTGTTAAATATTCTTCATTTAAATGTTTGTAGCATGCTTTTGATTATCACACAAAGTATGTTAATATTTTAAATCAGATTTATAAATATTTACCATACAGACCGTTTTTGCGTTGTGCATGCAACCCCTTTAGCCTTAAGTACCTTATTGCTTTTATAAACTGTTACCACACAATACAATTATGGTAACGCTTTACAATAAGGTTCATTAGTGAAACATTAGTTAATGTATTAACTAACATGAACTAATCATGAGCAATACATTTGTTACTGTATTATATAACCGTTAACATTAGTTAATGAAAATACAGTTGTGCATTGTTTGTTCATGTTAGTTCACTGAATTAACTAATGTTAACAAGATTTTAATAATGTATTAGTAAATGTTGAAATTAACATTAATAAATGTTGTATAAGTGCAGTTCATTATTAGTTCATGTTAACTAGTGTAGTTAACTAATGTTAACTAATGAACCTTATTGCATAGTGTTACCAAAACCTGCAATAGCAGTTATTTGCTCAATTATCTTTACGTGGGTTGTGCATCGGCACGGCTCCTCAGCGTGGATGAATTTAATGTTTTGACGAGATTGTGTGGCTGTCAGTCACCGCACCAGTGGATACTGTATCTCAAAATCACAGATTGTAGTCTTGGAAGTATTCCAAAATAAGCAGTTATTTGCGCAGTTATCTTTACGTGGGTTGTGCATCGGCACAGCTCCTTAGCGCGGATGAATCCAATGTTTTGACGAGATTGTGTGGCTGTCAGTCACCGCACCAGTGGATACTGTACTTCAAAATCACAGATTGTAGTCTTGGAAGTATTCCAAAATAAGGGTTTCCACCGGAAAATGTCATCTGAACAAGTAACATCTGCCACTTTTGTTCTGACCAACTGAGGAAAAAGCAATATAATAAATCGCACTACCAATGGTAAATAAATATAACAATCACTTAGCTCATATCACATCAAACCATGCAAATTATTATTGTTATACTTTGTTCTAAAATTGTTAATGTTAACAAAATTTGCATTGCGTGACTTCGTGTATTTAGTGTGTATTAGCGTTACCTGTAGATTTCAATTTCTGTACAGTCTAATCTCTTAACGTTAATTTGTCATACCATACAATCCGGCATCAAACTAAGTTTAATTATTCCAGCTGCTGTGAGAAAAGGCTATAAATGATCTGTCACCTGCAGCATCCTCACATGCAATATAGCCTACTAGCTGGGACTCCTTTATGTAAACAGACGTGACGTAATGACGCAAAGACGAACGGCTACATGCTCAAATTTCCCACGGAAACCTACCAGTACCACTCGAATTAGAAAACATTACAAGTTTACCATTGTGAATCAGGCTAAGGTAAGGAGATTATGTACCTGCTCAATTTTTTTGGGATCATTTTTAACCAAAAAAAGTTATGGACTGCAGCTTTAATATGTTACTTTTGGAGTCAAATCATTAAATACCATGTTCCTAACATGCCTCATCTGACTCATACCATGGAGCTCAAATGAAGACAAACTTTTTGCATGCACTGTCATTTATTTTTTATATACAAAATATATTTACTCACACATATATTCTGGTTCTGTCTAAAATTCAAAAACTTTTAAATAATATTCCCTCTGCACTTATGTGGCCTTTCACACAAATCAATTTATCCTCCATGTGACAAGACGACTTTGGGCCTGTCCCAATACCCAGACTTGCGGTCTTTGCTCTTGACCACTTTGTCTATTTACATGATGTATTCATGTGTATGCAGAACTTCTGTTTAGCCAATGGGACACGCTAAATCAGGGGTTCTCAACTCCCGCCCTTGAAGTCCAGCCACTGAATCACTTTCACCCTGTTCTTCTTCAGAAATCCAACAGTGGCCTTAGATATGCGTTTAGGATCATTGTCATGTTGGAAAAGTGCATGACGACCAAGGGCACGGAGTGATGGTAGCATCTTCTCTTTCAGTATAGAGCAGTACATCTGTGAATTCATGATGCCATCAATGAAATGCAGCTCTCCGACACCAGCAGCACTCATGCAGCCCCACATAAGGACACTGCCATCACCATGTTTCACTGTAGGCACCATGCAATTTTCTTTGTATTCCTCACCTTTGCGACGCCATACAGTTTTGAAGCCATCAGTTCCAAAAACATTTATCTTGGTCTCATCACTCCAGAGTATAGAGTCCCAGTAGTCTTTATCTTTGTCAGCATGGGCCCTGGCAAACTCTAGGTGGGCTTTTTTTGTGCCTGGGCTTTAGGAAAGGCTTCTTTCGTGGATGGCACCCATATATCCCATTCCTCTGCAGTGTACGCCGTATTGTCACGGGAAATAGTCACCCCAGTTTGGCTTTCTTCTACTATAGATAACTGCAATGAACTTGCATGCTGATTTTCTTTAACCCTTTTCATCAGAAGACGCTCTTCTCATCTTGTCGAGGTGTTAACTTCCGTATAAATCATGTATACATAGGAAGAGAGAGTGGAAATGAAATTAAATCATAGCATAACAGGGGAATGTAGCTATAAAAAGAGTACTTGAACGAGCTGGAAGAACCATCAGTTTCTCACTATAAAGCACCTTTCTTAACAAAGGGGTTCACTACTTAATACTAAATCGCCGTTTAGTGTTCAAATGTACGATACTTGCAAATGCCTTAGCTGTTGAGGAGCGTCCGGATATGCAGTCTCAGGAGAAATTCTTGATGGTGCTGAAGTTGTAATCAATATCTTTTGCGTTGAGTGAAGAAATGAGGATGAACTTGCACTGTTAATTTGACCCTGTTGTCGAGGAAGTTGTGCATGGCTTGAAGTGAATGAGACCTGTCGGCACGGCTGCGCCAGCCAGCTGGCTGGGTGAGTTGACCAGCAATCAGTAGAATGACCAAGAACAAAGGCAGAAGACCAGAAGAGACCAGCACGATTTGCGTGGGGGCTGTTTAAGCTCCACAGCAGTCACACCTTTGAGTTTTGGCTTGACCAATGAGAAAGGTGCAATTTCCCAAGCAGGAAATGTTCCTTTGTTTGAAAGTGGACTCATTTGCATGAGTAAGCTGGCAGTTTGTGTCCATTTATACTCTGAAAAATATAACAAACACACAATGCATTCTGAGAGATGGTGATGTCCACCAAAGTCATTATGTACGATGAGTATTTTGATATGAAACATCACCTATTATCTAGTATTCCAAATTTCAGGTATGCATAACAATATGCGAAAGAACAATATACACACTGTAATAATAAAATGTACTGGGGAAATGCACGTTCATTCATTTAGACAGATTTGTCAATGAATTAGTGGCAAGAGTTCCATTTCTATAGACTGAAGGTCTGATTCTTTTGGCCTGTACTTTTATGAGCAGGCACTATCTCCTAAGTGTCTTTGAAGTGTGTGAGAGAAGCAGAAGGGTGATAGCTCTCCAGACATTACAGAGTCTGCATGGGTAAAGGGTTGGAAGACTAACTTTTACAATAGTGTGTTTGATCGATTCAGGTGCTACAACCATTTTCCAGAACTGTAACCTACCTGGAGTCTCTAGAAGTGCAAGGTGTCAGGATCTGAGAGACTTAGGTTAGGTAAAGAATCCTAAAATATGACCCCCACTTAATAAGAATCACAAGCTGTGAAGTGTTGTAAAATACATGAATACTGTTTTTTTTATAGGACCAGCACCACATCTTAATGTACCACTGTTTGAAGGATTTATCTTCCAGAATCTGGCAGTAAGGTGTGGGAGTTTATTTTTAGTCCATCTCCTATCCTGAAAAGTCCGTCTTGCAGATATGGAATAAAAATTATCTTCCAAAACTTACTGCCAGATTCTGAAAGATAAAGATTGTCTTGACCTTTGTTGACATTCAGGGCTGCTTTGTGGTTGTGTCAGGGTGCAGGTCCACCATCTGGTCTGGATATGGATCAGATCCAGCTGACTATGGTAACCTCTGGATAAGGATAAGACAGAGAGACTAATATTACCATATGTGCCATTTCTCTTATGATGTAACAAGTTCATTGAATGTTATGGGAAGTGTTCCCGGATCCGGTTGACCTAATTTATGCAGCCTAACAATCTTTTAAGGGATTTGAGTTATGGAATTGTGATAGTGTGTTATGCTGAGTTACAGAGATGGGTATTTAATCTAGATTTAAACTGTCAAAGTGTGTCTCCCTCCCGAACAACGATTAGAAAACAACAATAAAAATTCTGTTCCAGAATTTGGGTGCTAAACAGGAAAAGGATCTACTGCCCACAATCAATTTTGATATTTTATTATCTATTACTAGCAAGAATTTTGAGACTGCAATAGATGTGAAGGACTCTAATGCGATAGGAGTTTGTTCAAGTACTGAGGAGCTAAACCATTCAGGGATTAATAAATAATCAAAAAACTTTTAAAATGTATGCAATGCTTAATACGGAGCCAATGCAGTGATAACCAAACCGGGCTAATATGGTAATGCTTCCTGGTTCTAGAGAACTCTGCGAACTCTAGCTGCTGGAGAGTGTTTATTAAGCATGTGAAAGTGAAGTGACATGTGGCCAAGTATGGTGACCCATACTCGGAATTTGTGCTCTGCATTTAACCCATCCAAGTGCACACACACAGCAGTGAACACACACACACACCGTGAACACACACCCGGAGCAGTGGGCAGCCATTGCTGCGGCGCCCGGGGAGCAGTTGGGGGTACTTAGAATAATAATAATAATAACAATAATAACAATTGTTTAATTCAAAGAACAGTATGCTCAACATAATAAAACTCAGTTAAAAAATGAAAATGATCCCATGATTTACTCACCCTCAAGCCATCCTAGGTGTATATGACTATCTTCTTTCAGACAAACACAATCGGAGGTATATTTAAAAATATCCCAAGTCCTTCAAGGTTTATAATGGTTGTGAATGGGGACTCGCATTTTGAAGCTAAAAATAATGCATCCATCCATCCATTAAAAAAATCCATACGACTCCAGGGGGTTAAAAAAGGCCTTCTGAAGTGAAGCGGTGCATTTTTGTAAGAAAAATATCCATATTTTGAAATTCAAATAACTAGCTTCCGGCTGTCACGTTTTGAGTTTGTTTTTGATCTGTTTTCATGTTTTTCCCTGTCTTCAGTTTCATTGTCAGTTTTCTAATTGTTTCAGTTCTCCTCTTTTGCCAGTCTGTTTGTCTCCTAGGTTACTGATTTGATTAGTGTCTTCAGTTCAGGTGTGTCTTGTTCATTAGTCTCATTAACTCCTAAGTTCACTGTGTATATATGCCCTTAGTTTCAGTCTATCCTTTCGTCTAGCTTTGTTTTATGTTACACTGTGTTTGTAATTGTTTTCATGGTTATTTTCCCTGATCCTTGTTCCTAGTACTCCATTAAACTTTATTGAATATATCTTCTTCGTCGTGCATTGAGAACTGCAAACCAGTCCGTGACAGAAAGTTAGACCCGAAACAGAAGACCAGACCTAAAAGCTACCAGAACAGGATGGGTATTCTCCTCACCCCTGTCAAACCAGCAGATCAGCTGCTCACTCTTTTTCAAGATGGCCGTTCAACTGAGGAGTATGTGGAAGAGTTCTGCAAGCTTTCCCATCACATCAGCTGGAATGAGGACACCCTTAAGACCATCTTCTGGTGTGGGTTAGACGACCATCTGTACCATTATGTTCCAGCGACAGCTACCACAGGTTCTCTGGTTCAATATATTGACTATGTGCTGTGGTTGAGTGGTTCTTCCCTCACAGTCTGCGAGGTTGATGGAGACACCACCACCACTCAACCATCGTCAACCTCGTCCATTCCAGAATCTTGTCCTAAGATTGCCGCCAGTCACAATTCCTGTCCTAAGATGGCCGCTATTCCAGAGTCTCAATGGTTAATTGACTTTTGGTCAAAGCCAATACCAGCCCCTGAGTCATTTCCAAAGACCACTCCAGCCCCTGAGTCTGTTGCAAAGCCCTCGGTCAAGATGGCTGCTGCCATGCCTGAGCCCTCAGTCAAGATGGCTGCCGCCACACCTGGGCCCTCAGTCAAGATGGCCGCCAGTCAGAATTCCTGTCCTAAGATGGCCGCTATTCCAGAGTCTCAATGGTTAATTGACTTGTGGTCAGAACCAATACCAGCCCCTGAGTTTTCTCCAAAGTCCACATAAGCCCCTGAGTCCGCACCTGAGCCCTCGGTCAAGACGGCCGCCGCCACGCTTGAGCCCTCGGTCAAGACGGCCGCCGCCACGCTTGAGCCCTCGGCCAAAACGGCCGCCGCCACGCCTATGACCCCAACTCCCTTCCTCGTCCCGAGTCCCGAGGTGACTCCCTTCCTCGTCCCGTCCGAGTCCAGAGGCGACCTTGCCTAAGAGTCTGAGTCAGCCTCCATGGTGCCCACCCTTCCACCCCTTGGACTTTTTTGTGTTCCACGCCCTCCTCTGTTGGACTATCTTTTTTCTGTTTGGGAGGGGGTGTACTGACATGTTTTGACTTTGTTTTTGATTTGTTTTCATGTTTTTCCCTGTCTTCAGTTTCATTGTCAGTTTTCTAGTTTGTTAATTGTTTCAGTTCTCCTCTTTTGCCAGTCTGTTTGTCTACTGATTTGATTAGTGCCTTCAGTTCAGATGTGTCTTGTTAATTAGTCTCCTTAACTCCTCAGTTCACTGTGTATATATGCCCTTAGTTTCAGTTTGTCCTTTGTCTAGCTTTGTTTTGTTACACTGTATTTGTAGTTGTTTTCATTGTTGTTTGCCCTGATCCTTGTTCCTAGTACTCCATTAAACTTTATTGAATATATCTTCTTTGTCGTGCATTGAGTGGTTGCTGTGGTTACGATGGCAGTTGGCAGCAAAATATCAGCTCCTGATATCAGCATCATTTTGCAGAGAATGTATGATTTTTATGACTCAACTGTTATTAAATAATTGGATAGTTAATTGTGAACAATAGAGGCAGAAGATTTTTTATTTTTTAAGGTAAGATGTCTAAAAAATATTTTATTTTTCAGTCATCACCTAAAAACTGCATATAAACTCAACATATCAAGCTAACTGCTAGCCAGGCTAACATTACGTGGCAGTTAATTCAGTTGAGAACAACATGGGCCTACCTAAAGCAGAGGCATTTTTCAAAAATGAAGAGTTGGAGGTAATATATGCAACAGAAGTTAAATCTACCAAAGATGAAAGAAATTATCCTGAGAGAGAACCCAGAGATACTGCTGTCTGACTATAGTGGACCAGAAGACAACAGAGTCCGGTGTAACCTGCTGCTCTTCACTGAACACCCATCAGTCTGGCACACCATCCTCTGCTCTGCAATGACATGCAGAAGAAAAGGAGGCATCAGCAAAGGCAGACCACTCACTCTAGAAGGAGACAATGAAACAAAGCTGACTGTGAACCTTTATCAAAATGGTACAGTCATGGTCCAGGGACCAGAAACCAGCCTTAATGAATTCCAGAGGAACTTTAAAAACCTTAAATTGGAGGTTCAGAAGATTAAGAAAGATCCTGAAGTGAAGAGAAACACAGAGGACGGACTCTGCAACACAATAGGCACCAACATAAACCCCAGTTCAAGAACTCCTATAACAGACAGTCACGTCAGCACTCCTGCATCTCCCAAGATAAAGGCCTTGAAAGACAACATCGCTGAGCTGGAGCAGGGCTTCTTCCTGTTTAAAGAGGAAACTACCAACAACCTCCACCAGCTCCTGAACCTGAACAGCCATTAAAGCATTCAACAACTTCAACAGCTCTGCTCCTCTGTCAGACAACTGGAGGAGTACAATCAAGAGCTGCGCCAGGAGCTGAGGAGGGTAAGAGAGGAACTGGTTATAAGAGAACAACACTGCAGCACACTGGAGAGACTGCTGGAGGAGACCAGGAACCAGCTACACACAAAACAACATCAGCAGTGTGTCAGCACACAAACACACAGCACCTCCTCTCCTGAAAGCATCCCAAACTCAACTCAACATCAAAAGAGTATCAGCACACAACCTCAGAGCTCCTTCACTCCTGCAACCCGTCAGTCTCCTCAAGCCCCTCAGAGCCTCAAGAGGAAAGAGAACAGCAACATCACACAGAGTCCCCCACCACCTACAACAACATCACCCATGAGCACCAGCAGAGAACAGAGAAGTAAAGACAACATTGTCATCCTCTATGACTCCAACGGCCACCATCTTGACCCCAGACGACTGTTTCGGGGGAGATCTGTGAAGAAGTTCTGGTGTCCCACCTCACACTCTGCTTTGACACTGCTGCGAGAGGGTGTTCTAGGTGTACCGTCACACATCATTCTTCACACTGGAACAAACGACCTCAGTGCTAGAAGGGTGGACGTCACTAAAGCCCTGTCCAACGTGGTGAAAACAGCCAGCAAGATCTACCCCAGAGCCAAGGTCATCATCTCAACCCTTCTACCTCGCAGAGATGTGCCACACAGGATCATCAGCACAATCAATGGGGAGATAGCTAGAGTCTGTGCTCCAATGCCAAATGTCCACATAGCCGACCATCAGCGCATCACCCACAAGCATCTGTATGACCACATCCACATCCATCAAGAGGGTATGAGACTGTTTGCAAAAACCATCAAGGAGTCAGCCCTGAAAAGCCCCCAGAAAGGCTGTGAGGAGAGGGTCAGTCAGACAGACAGCTACGCCACTGTAATGGCAGGATGAGGTAGAACAGACACCAGTGACCTGATCCAGATAAAACACATGCTGAAAATGATATGTGACAACCTGTTAGCTTAAGTATGATCATTATTTCTTAATGATTTCATTATTTCTTTTTATTTATTTCTTTTTAAATTTAACATTTGTAAAATTAATTCACTCACTATATTTCTATATACCCTTTATATCAGTGTTTCCCAACCCTGTTCCTGGAGGCACACCAGCAGTATACATTTTCCAACTCTTTCTAATCAAACTCACCTAATTCAACTCATCAGCTCATTAGTAGAGACTCCAAAACCTGAAATGTATGGGTCAGATAAGTGAGACATCCAAACTGTGTACTGTTGGTGTGCCTCTAGGAACAGGGTTGGGAAACACTGCTCTATATTACTTTTTAATTGATTAATCTATATTTTAAAACATGATTTGGTCATGAATTCATACATTGTTCTGGTAAATACAATATTTCTCAATGTCATCATTTAAAATAACATGTTATAATATTCAAGGGATGTTCTCTTCAGCTTTTGGAGAGAAAATGACTAACCCTGATTTTGTCAATACTGTATATAGTTCAGATATAATTATTTTACTTGAGACATGGAATCGTTTAGACTCCAAAACCCGCACTCCTTTAAACTACAGAAAGCTACGAATACCCTCAATCAAAAAGCCTAATTTTAAAAATGGAAGAGATTCAGGAGGATTCATAGTTTGGTTTAAAGACCATCTGTGGCATTATATTCAACCTGTGAAAAAGGGAAAACACATATTTGGATAAAACTTAAAAAAGAGCTTTTGTGTTTAGACGAGGACCTGTACCTGTGTGCCACATATATCCCCCCATATGAGTCACCTTATTATAATGATGACATCTTCTCAACCCTACAGTCAGAGAACATTTACTTTCAGTCTCTAGAATCAGTTCTGTTAATGGGGGATCTGAATGCTAGAACGGGGAAGGAAGTGGACTACATCAGCTCTGATGGAGACAAATATATAAACGGTTCACTTAATCATCAACAAAAACGATGTACTAAAACATGTCAGAATTACGACAACACAATAAACAGACATGGAAAACAAGTCCTGCAGCTCTGCAAAAGCCTTGGTCTTTATATAGTTAATGACAGAACAAAGGGTGATTCTCTGGGTCATTTTACCTACTGCTCACATTTAGGCAGCAGCACAGTAGATTACACCATCACAGATACAGACCAAAATAAAATCAATTATTTCACAGTGATGCCACAGCTTCCGTTATCAGACCACAGTCACACAGTCCTCAGTCTGAACAGGTCAGTGAATCTTCTGCCATCTTCAGATCAGAAAGTTAAACTGTATCCACTCCCTCCCAAATTTATATGGAGTAAAGACAGTCCTGCCCAGTATGAAGCTGCGCTCCAAAGCGCTCATGTTCAGAACATGATAGACTTATTTCTATTGACTTCATTTAGCGAAGAGAAAAAACCCCACCAATTTAGCAACTGAGCAGTTAACAAAGATCTTCTCTACAGTGGTCAGAAAAGCCCTGAGAAAAAGAAAAAATTATAGAAGCAAAAAAGAAATGGCTAATGCTGGTTGGTTTGATAAAGAATGCCAAAAAGTAAGAAAAGAATTACGGTCATTATCAAACAAAAAACACAGAGACCCAGCAAACCAAAAAATATGAGCCACATATCAACAAACCCTTAAAATGTACAAGTCACTATTAATACAGAAAAAAGCTGATCACATTAAAATAAAACTAAACAAGATTGAGGAGGCAGTCGATCAAAATTAAATTTAGACAAATCCAAAAGAACCAAACACCTTCCCATCTATGACCCAAAAATCTGGACCGAACATTTTGGAAAACTCTATTCACCAAATGAACCAACCCTCGCCTAAAAAACATCTGACCTCTCAACTACATAACCTGGAACGCACTATAAAAGACCAGCTAAATCATTTAGACCAGTCCATAGCATTAAATAAACTGACAGACGAGATGAAATCCCTAAAAAACTAAAAACCCTGTGTCGTGGATGGAATATCTAATGAGATGCTGAAACACAGTAGCCCCAAACTGAAAGATGCTATTCGAAAATTGTTCAACCTCTTATTAAAATCAGGACAATTTCCTGAAATGTGGAAAAAAAATTTGATAACTCCAATTTTTAAATAAGGTGAGAAGTACGACCCAAATAATTACAGAGGCATCACAGTGAGCAGTAACCTCGGAAAACTATTCTGTTCCATTATTAATGACAGATTAGTCCAATTCATTCAAGAACACAAAATTTTAAAGAATTGTCTAATTGGATTTATGCCCATCAGAGAACATCAAATCACATTTACACACTTCACACACCAATACAAAAATATGTTCATCAAAAAGAAACAAGGAAAAATTTTCGGCTGCTTCATTGATTTAAAAAAAGCCTTTGATTCTTTATGGCATGATGGACTTTTTCTAAAACTAATCCAAAGTGGAATAGGAGGAAGGACATATGATATCATAAAGGACATATACAACGGAAACAAGTGCTGTGTCAAGATCAACGACAGACGGACTGATTATTTAAGTCAAAATAAAGGAGTCCGTCAAGGCTGCAGCCTCAGCCCGACTCTCTTTAATATATATATCAATGAGTTGGCATCAGCACTTGAGAAGTCCTCCTGTCCTGGTCTGACCCTCGAGGGCAGAGAAATCAAATGCCTCCTGTACGCCGATGACCTTCTTCTGCTGTCACCTCATGAAGAGGGACTGCATTAAAGCCTCTCAATTCTAGAGAAGTACAGTAGCGTCTGGGCCTTACCTATTAACATGGAAAAATCCAAAATCATGATCTTCCAAAAAAAAACTCACCTTACTGACAAAAAATATAATTTTACAATCGGGGGAACACTTCTTAATCATGTCACATATGTGACCAGTCACGGAAAGTAGGGACACAAGTCGGTTCTGGGGCATTTTGAGTAATTCACAGATTCTGAAAGTGTAGTCTCCAAGCTTTCCAACGATGTGTAACACATGGAAATCTGATAATATTTGGAGAAGTTGTGGCCATTTGAAGGTAGGCACTCAAAAAAGCTCAAGAGGGAGAAAAACCCCTTTAAAGTTTCTGCAGTTCTCACCTGTTCTCACCTGCTGGGAGTGACAATAGGGCTCATTTACATCTCATTTAGATAAGCCATACCCCCTGTAAAGCATCCCTCTGCAAAGCTGCATGGACCGCATACTATTAATAATAAAGGATAATGTGCATTGTAAAAGTCAGTAATTTATCTTTTTTGACTTTTATAAAAATGATTTAGAGATAACCTGTTGCAAGACACTCCTTTAAAATCTGGCCATCATTTTTAATGTTATTATTTTAATGTTTATATAAAGAAAAAGTACATATTAATGCTAATTTTATTTGTTATTTGCTGGTTTTCTACATAAAACTTGGTGAATTGATTTCATTGTGTAGCATTAGGACTTTTTGAACAGGATTCTGTGATAACCGTGATCATTTTGGTCACTATAATCATGAAATGAAATTTTCTCACCTGAGAAGACAAAAGAATCACATAATAATGACCTGAAATGACTTGCATAATAATGAGGCCTTTCAGTCAGGTAGGCTGTGAAAAAACCCTCTGTGATGGTGTATATCAAACATACAGAAAAAACAGCAATACTGTGAAATATTATTACAATTTAAAATAATGGTATTATATACTTTAAAATATAATGTATTTCTGTGATGCAAAGTGTCTGAACAATGTTACCTCTATGGCATTTCATATAGGCTTTTAGCTTAAAAGCATGTACATTTGGAGAAATATTGATGGATTCTTATATGTTTATGTCAATTTTCTATACAGAGGAGTAATATTTATTCAATATTTATTGTCATCACTACGAGCGCTGGTGTTTTCAATTCATACTTGCAGCCGGAGGGCGCTCTGTGCACATTTAGTCCACAAATGCCTGTTTAAGAAGAATAGGCAATCCAGGAACTAACTGAACTAACAGAGGCCAGAGATCGCTAACTATGGCTATTCAAAACACTTTTCAGGAGGAGGAGGAGGAGGAGGAGCCTCGGATAAAATTCGTGTCACTCTAGTTGACCTTGTCCTTGTCTATGGTATGACTATGAGGGAGGCTGGGCAATGAGTTTCAGTTGATGCGTTCAGTTGAATTTGGTGAGAAGTTATAGATTTGTGTTTAGAGTTTTGAGAAAAGGAGGAAGAATTTCAAGAAATGTGTTTAAGCAATTGAGAAAAACTGTAATAGTTTCATATTACAGAGAACTTAGTATGGTGGTGCTTAGAGTTTTGAGAAAAGGAGGCAGAATTTCAAGAAATGTGTTTAAGCAATTGAGAAAAACTGTAATAGTTTCATATTACAGAGAACTTAGTATGGTGGTGCTTGAGACTTTAGTCACTTGAGACTTTAGTCACTTTAGTCATTTTGTTTTTCTGTAACAAAACAAAAAAAGGACTAACAATGAAATCCAAGGCGAAGAATACGCTAAAAGTTACTTAGGCGAAATGTGTTTATCTATTTACAACATTACCTTGAAAGATGACTTTCCTTTTTGATCACGTCTTCTCTCTGGGAGATCACGTTTACTTGAGTGGTTGGATGATGGGCTCGTGAACAATAATCACGTTGTCTGCAGTCGCCTAAACTGATTTGTGAAAATCAAAATGCAGACGGTGAAGAGCAAGTTGTGCTCGGTGAGCAATTCCTGCAAGAAATGAAAGTTATTGATAAAATTGTTAATTTCCTCACCAGATGTCGCTATTTTGATGAGTTTGTATTGCAAGACAATAGAAAAGAAATGCTTATTTTCCAGTGCCAGGTGCGAGTGGTGCAAACATTATTTCAGACATTTGAACATTTAACATTAACATTTTGGTCAAAAATCCTTGCTTTCAAAAATCTAGAGAAAAAAACATGACTTTACAGTTTTAGCTTACAAATCAAACGTCAAACTGTATATCAAAATATGAATATGAACATGTAGCCTATTTTAAAATGTGAGGCTAAAGTAAGCACACTGAGGAAGAACAGTTAAATCTGTTTGTAGATCTGTTACAATATCAATCCACATAAGAAGCAAATGACAGAATGTAAATTGTTATCTTACATAACTAATCGGATAAATTTATTATAGGCTAAATTAGTGCTTTTATATATCAGACAATAAAGCAACTTCAAGATAAATTGTCGGCTTTATCAGACCGGTTTTGAGAGCTCTGTCGTGAAGGGTCTTTCCAGCCAGGGTAAAGATCTCTTTGAGAGCTCTTTAAGTCCTGAAACTCTTCTCATGTTGTCATAGCAACCTACTAAAGAACCACATTAAATGTTCAGTGTCTGGTTGGAGTATGTACACTCACTAAGCCAAAACTGAACATTACTTATGAAGACAGCTGCATTTCAAAGAGGCAAATGTTTTGGAAGTGATTATTGTTTTAAGAGCCAGTCCAGTTTCCTTGGAGATAACACTAATATATTGCAAAAATTTGTTCCACTGATTTTATCCCAGACCTCCTGAGTGAGAAAACATATTGTGTGATTTATGCTGCTAAGTTTTGGACATCATTCATTTCAAAATGATATGTCTCCAATGCAAATTTGTTAAGTTTAATATAATAATATTATATAAATATAATTTAATTTAATAAATATAAAAAAATTAATAAAGGTACCTGAACATCAATAACAGTCCTTGGGCTGTATTTTTGTAAACTGAAGTTGCGATAGTCATTTCTTCCCTGTTGTGACTATATTCAAGTGAAACGGCTTCTCGAACAAGAAAAAATGTAAGTCTGGACTGGAATTGACTGGATCGTTGGAGTGTTGTCATTTGCTTTTGCTGTGATCTCATGTGAGCGACAGGTTGTCCCGCCGTCGCACCAGTAAACGCATCATTAAATAGAATTGTCCATTTTGATTTCATTGTGACTTTAATCTGTCGTCTAAATTAAAGGGTTAGTTCACCCTAAAATTTAAATTATGTCATTAATTACTCACCCTCATGTCATTCCAAACTCGTAAGACTTTCGTTCATCTTCGGAACACAAACGAAGATCTTTTTTTTAATGAAATCTGAGAGATGTCAGTACCTCCATTGACTGCATTTGCAAAGAACACTTTGATGCTTCAAAAAGTTCATAAAGAGATCGGAAAACTAATCCATATGAATCAATACGAAACCAGCAGTGTTTCGACACACTGCTCCGGGTGTGTGTTCACGGCGTGTGTGTTCACTGCTGTGTGTGTGCACTTGGATGGGTTAAATGCAGAGCACAAATTCCGAGTATGGGTCACCATACTTGGCCACATGTCACTTCTTCTTCAAGCGGTTTAGTCTAAAATTTTTGAAGAGACTCAATTACTTTTTATGATGAAAATATTTAATTTAGGTTTTTACTCAAATGTAAACATTCATCAGCGAACATAATCAGTAGCTCAACCTAACCTGAATGACGCACAAGAACAAACCTCTACTGGAAGCTCAAATGTGCTGCTACCGTCAGGCATCAAACTGACGACTCTCAGGTTTCATCAAAAAGATCTTCATTTGTGTTCTGAAGATGAACGAAAGTCTTATGAGTTTGGATCGACATGAGATATGGGAGTTTTTTGAAAATTGACACGTTTCCATTGGGCGCATTTTCAATTTGCAACTTCAGTTTGCGCAATTTGAAGCGTAATGGATGAATGAAGTGTGCTATGGTCTGATGAGACCAAATTGATCTTTTTGGACTGAACTCCAAGCTGCTATGGTCTGATAAGACCAAATTGACCTTTTTGGACTGAACTCCAAGTGCTATGTTTGGCGAAAAGCAAACACAGCATATTCCCCAAAAACACACCATACCTACTGTAAAATATAGTGATGGCAGAATTGTAGGGGTGTTTCTCTTCAGCAGGGATTGGACGATTTTTTCAGGATTTAAGAGAAAATGTATGCTGTAAAGAACATCCAAATTCTTGAGGAAAACCTGCGTCCCTCTGCTAGACAGCTGAAGATGGGCAGGTCTTTCACCTTTCAACACAACAATAATCCTAAAAACCACCAAAAGAACAACACAATGGCTTAAGGACAGGAAGGTGAATGTACTTGAGTGGTCAAGTCAGAGCCCTGACTTGAATCTGATAGAAAATCTGTGGATGGACTTGAAGAGAGCAGTCCATTGCCACTAACCACGGAATTTGACTGAACTTGAGCAATTCTGAAAAGAAGAATGGGCAAAAATTCCACAATCTAGGTGTGCAAAGCTATACAGCCATATCCAAAAAGATTGATGGCTGTAATCAAAGCAAAAGGTAGCTTAATTAAGGGACTGATGACTTTTCCAACCCTGTTATTCTATTTTTTTAGGTTTGTTTTTTTAAATTAATTTTCAGAACTGTTGCCTTTTTTTCTTTTTTTTTCTTTTTTTTTTTTATTATAAGGCAAAATAAAGTAAATAAAGTTGGAAAACGTGTTTTTTTTTTTTGGAATGGGTTTTGATTTCAGGCTGTATGACAAATAAAGTAACTTTTTCAAAGGGGTATGATGATTTTCTATAGGCACTGTATGACTAGTAAACTAGCAATATAAGTTCACTTGCAGTATAGTTGCAATACTAAAAAGTTAGATGTAAACTAGTTGTGTTCTCATAATTTACTACTGTTACACTGTACACTTAAAAGTAAAGTTAAAAGTACACTTTATGAACTAAAAAGTGGATCAATTTTCTCCTAAGAAGTGCTGAAATAGTGCACATACAAGTATTAGTAGATTGA
>RJVU01028495.1:189035-199907 GCA_003731715.1 Anabarilius grahami
TCATTTTTCATGTTTACTTATTTATTTATTTTTTATTTTATTTATTTGTTTTTGACATAGATTTTGGGGAGGGGGATCATGTAAGGGGTTAATAATGGACAACATTTTATTGTTTACTGTTTTTATGATGTACTATTCTGTACTGTCCCTAAAAACCAATAAAAAAGATTGGGAATAAAAAATTTCCACCTTCCACCTTCTTCCACTTTCCACCTTCTTCAAACTTAAGTTCAGTTGCTGCCTTAATTTTTTAAGTATGATCAAATTGGCTGTACAAGTCATTTAAATATAAATTATAATAATGAAATTGAGTTGAATCGTGTATAAATTAAAAAATGTAACTTTTAAAAATTGAAATTGCTTTATTTTGATAAATAAAGCAATGTTTGAGTTCAAGTAATGTAAAAACATTTGTTGCCATGACTTACTGATGATGATGTTCTTTTTAAGATCGGTTTTTTTTACAGTGTAGGTTTTAAGTTATTTCTTAAAACCTTTGTTGGTCTTCCTGTCAATTCTATTATGTAATTTATTGTTTATGAAATTTGTTATTTGTTAGTTAAAAAAAGTTCCTTTGAAACTTGTCACATCTGTCTGTTCTTGCACCATGTTCTGTTTGTCACATGTCCTCTGTTTAGTTTTCCTGCCTTTAGTTAGTTGTCCTTGTTTCAGGTGTGTCTTGTTTATTATCTCATTAGTTCCCTCATTAGTTCTTGTATAAGTATTCCTTGGTTTTGTTCACTCTTTGTCCTGTCACTGTTCTATGTTGGATGTGTTAACCTGCTGTTTGTATTTTTAGATGTGTTACCTGCCTGTTTTGATTTATCATTAAACCTTTGAGTTCTTTTGAAACCTGCTTCTCCTGCCTACTTCCTCCTGTGGTCACATACTGTGACATTATGCAGAAAAAAAATAAACCATAAGTCATGGGTTTTTATTGTCGTACAATCATGAGCATATCCCAACAGGGTGGATATATTGTACCGTTAATTTCATACAGATTACCTAATAAAATCTGATATGCTCAAGCTTTGAGTCTTGTTTCTCTGCACAATAAACATGCAATGCAATGTTACAATATTCAAACAATTTTTTATTCAACATTCTATGAGGCGGATGAGGTGTAATTCCCTCCCCAGTCTGTTTGCCGCAGGGCCCCGTGCAGTCCAAGGGACGGGCCTGACTGCTTCTATCCTCCTTGATCTTCAACTTCTTCCTTTCTTACTACGACCTTATTTTCTGAGAGCACATGCAAAAAGGCTATTATACTGCCTGCCAGTAAAGAACAATAGTGGCAGCTACACATAAAATATGTATTTTTTTGGTTGAATATTATTATTGTATTTTAAATGCAATTTTCTCTATGGTATATCATCATTTATAAATGACACAGAGTTAAATAATTGTAAGACCTATTGGGGCTCTCCTGGAAGTTTGCTGAGGCCCCCTGGTTGAGAACCATTGTTTTACACCATGTCTAAATATAAATAAGATGAAATGTGCCATTTCTGTGCCACATGGAATTACAAAAATAATGACCGATGTTGAAGAGGTTTCACAAACACTCCTCCTGTTTGTAATTAGTCAGACAAATAGATAGCCACTCTGGGTCAACCATTGATGTGTGTTAACTATGTCGGCTGCTCAAACAAAAATAACAAAGTTTTAATAGCGACACAGTTTCAGTTTACACTATTCAGGATTTACAATGGATTTTCCAAAGGCTCACTGCTTATATTATAACATATCTTTTTTTTTAAAGCTTGGAATAATATAAATAATTTTAACACCAAACAAATGACATACATCACCTTCAAATACATAGAAGTGGCATATTTTATTTTTAACTCAATTACATATGAAGATAAATTACATGAATTTAAATGAATTTAGATGTTTTGTGATTTCAACATCAACATTACAGTTTAGAAACAGTGCTACAGGCTAAAAAACAATATCTAAGCCCACATCAACACTTGAATAATCTACATGCAAGCTCTTATTTTACAAGAACATGAAGCTTAGCAACAATGCCCATTAAAGGTACAATATGTAATATTTTCGCAGTAAAATATCCAAAAACCACTAGGCTAGTGTTATATATTTTGTCCAGCTGATTACTAACAATATCTCTAATGTTTTCAACTACTTGTAAATCATGAGAAAATTCCCATTCTAAACAGTGACACGGGGCAGTGCAGTCGCCTGTCAATGACGTCAGTTACCCTTTGTTACCGCCTTTACTGACGTAGAAACCACATGACAACATTGTCGTGGACTAAAGCGGAAGCAGCGCTGGTGATTGTGTCATAATAAAAGTCCCGCTGCTCGTGAGGCGTGTGTTGCGCAATCGCTCCAGCGGCCTCGTTCAGCTCCCACAACACTCGGTCCTGCTCTGCTTCATACTACAGTAACGTTAATAATCGCATCCATTAACATGTTTTCTTCCCAAGTCCAATTGCACTGTCTGTTGAGGTGGAGACCACATGTCCCAAGATTCCACACTCAAACTTGCCGTCATCAAGCTACGCCTTTGTTTTGAATAGGCCTCTAGCGACCTCTAGCGGACAAAATTATCGCATACTGCACCTTTAAGCCTGTTTCACATAACACACTCACAAACTGTGCATAAGAAATGCTATACAGAAAATATACTTTCTTAGTTTCAGCCATGAATTATAACATGGTTATTGCAGTTGGGTCATTAAAAATTGTTACAAACTTGATTGTGAAATCTAATTTGCATGATGAGGGGTAGCAATACATTCAAATGACAATTAATCTACTCAGAATGGAACAACAAAGAGCAGTTTAAATAATCTGGATTCAGTCAGATTTACTGAATAGAATAAAAAACAAATAGGCCTGGGGCCTGTACAATGAAGCCGGATTAGCTGGCTAGCCAGGTAAATTTCAGATTAGTTTGCGCCAATCCTGGGTTTTAGGTACCATGAAAGTGACTTGGCTTTTAGCGGTGTTCATCATTATGTAGACAGACGTCAGTTAAGCTTCACAGCTAACCTGCTCCGGGGCAGGTTATGTTCTGGACAAGAGATCTCTCGCGAGAAGTGAATCAGATTTTCTCTGTTGCAAGGCATGTGATTGGCTGTTCACCATTGATGTCACGCATTCGTTTGCACGCGCTCCACAAACTCAGGATCAAAGCCTGAGTTGACAGAGAAAGTTGATGATCAGCATCATGGTACCAACAAAGCCGGATTGGAGTGGTTTGGTTTTGTCAACTCGAAACTAATCCTATAACCCTGAGTTTGTTCAACTACCATCATGGTACAGGCCCCTGGTTTCACAGGGTTTAGATTAAGCCAGACCTTACTTCAATTAGAACATTTAAGTAGCTTTTATAAATGTGCCTTAGAAAAATACATTACAGGTGTGTGTCTTAGGACAAAACAATGGCACTGACATATTTTAAGATATGTCAGTGCAAGTTGCTTTCAGTTAAAAGAGCTCGAACGTGCATTTTAGTCTGGGGACTAGGCTTAAGCCTTGTCTGTCAAACCAGCAATTGTGTTTTTTGTGTGTCTGTCACTGTATGTGGCTCTTGTGCATGCATTGTTTGAAAAAAAGTCTTCTTTCTGCTTTGGCACAAGTAATGTTGCAAAAATAGGCTCAGTACAAAACTGTTTTCATCTATGCTTGTATGATTGTGCTGCTTATACACACAGTTTAAATGATTTGCTAGTTGTTAAAATGGGTGCTGGAATAACTATGCATTGCTTTTGTGTGTGGTGTTAAACAGGCTTTAGATTCCACAACCACCAGTGGTTCTTCACCCTTTGTTATGCTTGTGTTAAATGAACAAAGCCCAATGATCAAGCAATGACTTTTACCAGTTCAGCATACTATATTAAAGGTGCAATAGGTTCTATACAGAATTTTTTTTTTGTTATACTGGTTGAAAGTCTCCTCATATCCTGATAGCAATCACTATATTAAACGGTCAAACTGTATTTTTATAAATATTTATCATCTGTGGAATGTGAAGGACCATAAAATGCTCATCCAATCATTATATTCGGTCCGAATGAAATAATACGATGTCCTACCTGCCTGTCAACATAGGTTTTTACACACCCTCACACACCCTGTTTGTGCAGACATCATACGTCATCAGCGCGTTTCATGCTATGCAGAGATTATGTAGACAGACGTCAGTCACGCAGTTACTGAGCACCGCAAACAAACAGCAGCCACCTTTTACAGTTCCTACCAGATCAAAACAACAAGTTTATGCTGCGTTCACGTTATAACTACCATAATTAAGAGATGGCAACCCGTGACGTTCTAACGGGAGCTCGGAATTATGTGTTTCCATGTATCAACATCGAAATCAATGTGCAGCAGTCAGGTACAAGCACTCTAAGTTGTTTACATTCATTATTATTGTAATTTTATGTGCTTTGAGACATGAGGTAGTTTAACGCCATCTCTTGTGACGCTTTGCGGAGAGCAGCTGTGTGTGTGTGCCTTCATGTGTTTTGGAGGAGGCATGGCTTTGAGACACTCTGAAGGAAGGGTGGAATCTTATGATTTGAAAGCTAGCTCTGCTTGCTAGCCTCTCCGAAAATGTCCTATTGCACCTTTAAATATACAACCTAAAATTCACAAATTTTTTTCAATGCAGACCTTTCAAGTAATTCATTAATTTTCTGTCTTTTCTGTGCTGCAATTTAGTTTATTGGACTCCAGCCTACATTCCAGTTGTTGTTGCCTGGACTCATATATATTGTAGGCTTCAAGTGTCCTGCCCATCACTGTCCTCGTGCTGTTGGGTGGCTGGTGGGTTGCCTGGATATTCTAGAAGGGAAACAGGGGTCTCCTTGGCTCCTGTTTGCTCCCTCTCACGTCTGGTGATTCCTCTGCTGCTTGCCTTCGAAGACACAGTCTGACCTCGGAATAGCTGAGCCCGACGTTGACAGAGACCCACTTTACTGAGCAGTATAAAGACATCTCCTTGGAAGGTCTTGGTGAAGATAGCATAGAGGAAAGGGTTAGCACAGGAATTCAGAGGATAAAAAAGCACCAGGAGGATCTTGGAGTTTGACACAGTGATGAGTGGGTGGTCCAACGCAGCTGTAATAGCATACATTGAAATGGGTGCTATGCAGAGGAAGTCAGTAAAGATGAGTACAGCCATACGCTTGGCAATGTTGGTGTCTTTGTTGGCAGACTGATGACTTGGGTTGTGAATAGCACAATAGATCTTGATGTAACATGCACAAATGACTAAAAAAGCCAGGATGTTAAGAACAAGTACACATAGGATATAGATCTGGTCCACAAGTGTCTGGGTGTCCATGGGAAGACAAATGCTGACTTTCTGGTAGCTGCTGACCCCAATGAGAGGCATAAGAGCCAATATGAGGCAAAAGATCCAGCCCACTAGCATGATGACTGAGGCATGGGACAGACGCAACTTACGGTCCAGCCGCATGGCGTAGGTTATGGCATACCAGCGTTCCAGGGTAATAGTGGTCAGTGTGTAAACCGACAGTTCACTAGCAAAGACGGAGAAGAACCCAGCTAGGTTGCATCCCGGACCTGTTTGCCAATCAATAGCATGATTATAGTATTCAGAACGTGTGTGGAGGTCCACGGAAGCAATCAGCAGCAGGTAAATGCCCATGCAAAGGTCAGCAAAGGACAGGTGACACATTAAAAACCTTGAGACAGACAGTTTGTAGTGGCTGGTGAGCAGCACCAACAGTACAAACAGGTTGCCCAACACAGCAAGCAAACTGACAAACCACACAGATACTCTTAGAAAGCTGAAACCCATGATGTCCTCACAAGGGTTGAACTCATCAGGAGCAGGGAAACAGGCGACCTCCTCTCCCTCCTCACACACAATGTAGTCATAGCGACTGTCAAACTCATGGCTGGTGTCTTCCTGGGGGTTCTTCAGTGTTTCACCAAAGCCCACATCATCATCTGGGTGTCCACCAAAGTATGTGTGGTAATGCAGGCTGCTGTAAAAGTCCTGGTGGTCGTAGGTGTCTCTGAAGATGTTATCTCCCGAGTCAATGCCAGGTTCCATGCTGCTGTGCAGGCCAGGAAATTTAAAAGTTCCAACAGATCTCTTTTGAAGTTGATTATACCTGGCAGTCAGGTTACAAATGATGTCCTCTAAGTATCTGCCAAAGAGCAAAAATCTTTATGCTTGCATGCTAGAAAATACACTTTTAAAAGGAAGGTCTTAAAGCTTCTTGAATTTTCACTAAAACTAGCCTATTATTTAAAATCTTTTATAACATTAGATAACCAATTATGTGACACCACAGTTCAGTCGTAGTCAAAAATACTACAGATCTTTACTCACGTAACAAACACTCATATTTTCTTATTCTTGATTATTGAAATGAATAATCAAAGCCACAAACCCCCTTTTTTTCTTCAAGTTCTTGAATGCACAGCAGTGGCTGGGGTAGGTCAGGTCTGCTGTAATTAGGTGTCTGAAGGTCTTGATCGGTGGTAGTTTTTTGAGGGCCCAGACATTCCGAGCACATAGTTCCCGAATTGACTCCAAGCCTCTGGTTGGGAGGGAAATGACAGCCGATTCTGAAACATCACTAATTAGAAAAAAACAAAAAACAAACAGACTTTTTTTAACCCTTGTATGGCCTTTGATGTTTCCCTCATTAAAAAAATGTTCCCTTCATCTCAGTGGCAGAGATTTTGTGACTTTTGTTACATTATCTACCTAAACACACACACGTTTGTTTTTGTGAATTGTGGGGACATTCCATAGGCGTAATGGTTTTAATACTTTACAAACCGTATTTTTCATCCCCATACACTACCCCTAAACCTAAACCTACCCATCACAGAAAACTGTGCACACTTTTACTTTCTCAAAAAAACTAATTCTGTATGATTTATAAGCCTTTTAAAAAATGGGGACATGGGGTAATGTCCTCACAAGTCACCCTCTCCTTGTAATACCTATGTCATTATACAAATTTGTGTCCCGATATGTCACAAAAAGGAGCGCGCGCACACACACACACACACACACACATACATACAGGTATATAGTGTTTATGAGGACATCATGTAAAAACTGTGGTTTAGAGGGACACCCCTTTTCTTACGTCCTGCAAATAAAACAGATATATCAAACATTGTTATATGGCCTCACTAAGATACATCTCACTTAAAAATTTAGTTCGTCCACAAATTCATTGAAATATGACACCTGTTTTTTCACAGGCATACAGGGACAGACAAATCATGGTTTGTAGGTACACACTCGTTTACAGGGACTGCTTGTGTAAAACTTATACATTAAGCAAAGTGGTTTACAAAGTCAAACATGGTTTACTAATTGCAAGTGATATACTATATTTTATGTTTGAATTAATCTTAGGGTGGGTTAAAATTAGAAGCTTTTCTCATTTGGCTCATTTGCATTTGGTGCATTTTCTATGAAGGTATTACTGGAGCAAAAGACCAGCGCACTTGTGACAGCAGAATTTGTAGTTGTACAGAATAGTCACGCATGCGTATCAGTAAATTGAACAAATTTTGCACATTTGTAAATCAGTTTGTGAATGCACCTGTAGAATGTTTCTCACAAATACATTTATTTTCTTTGATATTTTTTGGCACAAAGTCCATAACTAAACTGTATGTATCTGTTGTTACGAATCTTTTGCAGCACATATCTGTACACCCCAAATACACCCCATTTTAAGATATAGTTTTACAGAGCCTGCCAGCCTCTTCAAACGTGGTGACCCACATGTTTCTACGAAATCCTCGTTAGGAGCTATGACTCGTCAAAGTTCGTCGCAATGTTAAGTCTATGGGATTTTTCGCCCGATTTTTCGCCCGCCGGATGAACATCGTACACCCGATCGCTTATAAAAGTCATAGCACACCATTCCCGAATAATCCGCACGATTTGACACCTCATCTGTGTGTCTGTGACAAAAACTGCGGGACTAGTTTCCTGCCGAAATTTTGTCCAGAAGAAGAAGAAGAAGCAGAATAATAAGTATGCAGGAGAATAAGAATGGATGCTTTGCCTTTGGCAAGCACCATTAACTAGAATGTACATTTCCTGAAGAAAATGTGAATGGTGCTTGCAGTGGCAAAATCGCCACTCTTGATTAGCATAATGCTAACATAATTACCGTCCTGTTAGGATGTTTTAAGCAAGATGCTAACATGATTAGCATTTTGCTAGCATGATGTTAACACACTTAGCATGCTGCTAGCATGTTTTTAGCAAGATGCTAATCATGTTAGCATAATGCTAGCAACATGCTAACATGATTAGCATAATGGTAGCATGATGTTAGCATGATTACCATGTTGCTAACATGTTTTTATCAAGATGCTAATCATGTTAGCATAATGCTAGCAAAAAATGCTAACATGATTAGCATGATGCTAGCATGATTACCATGTTGCTAGCATGTTTTTAACAAGATGCTAACATGATTAGCATGTTTGCTAGCATTATGCTAACATGATTAGCATGCTATTAGCATGATTCTAACACATTTTTACTTGTTTGTGTCATGTTTAAACCCTAAGCTAATCACCATTAGCATGTAGCTATTCACTGCTAGCAAACTGTTGCAAGTCCAGTTTGCTAGCATGAGTAAAAAAAGCCAACCCCGATGTCTCTACGATGTTCTGATGCAGAGATATAGATCTTGCTAAACGGTTGCTAGGGTACTCTGTTTGGTTGCTAGGGAGTGGCTTGGCAGTTGCCAATGATGATACACCAAAGGCTGGTTGCCAGTATGAATGATATAAACCAACCCCCATGCCTCTATCATATTCAGATTTGAAGATATCCCTCTATGCTTTGGGTTGCTAGGGTGCTCTAAATGGTTGCTAGGGCGTGGCTATGAAGTGTTGAAGGTGATTTGTGATTGGCCGTTTGCTGGCCCGAGTCAAATGAGCCCACCTTCATGTTTCTATGACACTTCTATCCAAAGATATTCATTTGATCTTTTTCAATGGAAGTCTATGGAACTTGTTGCTATGGTGCTCTATATGGTTGCGAGGGTGTGGCTTGATAGCTTCACAATGATCCTGAGAGACTGATTGGTTGCCTGAGTAAAATGAGCCCACCACCTTGTCTCTATTGGTGCGTTCAAGTCCTCCTGGGAAGTTCGTATTTACGAGGTGGGAAGTCGTGTGTACGACGGTAGGTGCGTTCAAGTCACTTTCTTCGGAGTATGATGGCGTTGTGCCTTCTCTAAATTAATTACACAAAATAACAACACTTCTGCTTCTAGAAAATGTAGAGCAAAGAATGTGCATTAGTTTTATGTTGCTTTTTTATGTTTTTTAATTAATTTATGAAGCCATTGTAAACTTTATTGTTACATATTACATTTTTATATTGTGATATAGTATTTTTTGCTGGTAATCTATTTATATTTTCAAATCCGTTAAAGGATTATTAGGCTGCATAAAATAGGTCAGCCGGAACCGGGAACACTTCCTATAACACCAGATGTACTCGTTACATCAGAAAAAGAATGGCATCTACGCTAATATTAGTCTTTCTGTTTATCCCGAGGTTTACCGTAGTCAACCGGATCCAGGCCGTATCCAGCTGAGACCAAGGACCGGAGCCATGACACGACCACAACGCAGCCCTGAAGTATCAGCAGAGATAAAGTCGACTAGATCATCCATTGCGAAGACATCATCGACACGACAGCCAGTAGCACAGTTCCTCAACAAACCGTCCATACCGGCGTGATGAATACGATCCTCAACTGGATGGAACTGAAATAAACACTTTGATTGGTGCGATCCTATCAGACTTATGATAGCAACCTGATTCGTAACAAAGCACTGTTCGCCAGAGGAGAACTGGCCCCCTGACTAAGCCTGGTTTCTCCCAAGGTTTTTTTTTCTCCATTTTAACACCTATTTGCCACTTGTTTGCCACCTGATATCACCTGTTGGAGTTTGGGTTCCTTGCCGCTGTCGCCTTTGGCTTGCTTAGTTGGGGACACTTGACATTTGACTTGACATTTGATATTCAACAGTATTCTTGACATTTAATCAACAGTGCTTCTGATCTGCCTGCATTGACACTATTCTTTAAGAGCTGCTGTGCAGCCAAAATTATGTACCAGTTATCAATGTAAAGCTGCTTTGACACAATCTGCATTGTAAAAAGCGCTATATAAATAAAGGTGACTTGACTTGACTAATCAGCTTACTTCATTGTAAATAGAAAAGCCTGACAATGTCACTGCTAAATACCTGTAAGGATTGTGGTATTTCACTATGTTTCTGACTGACACGCCCCCAACTCGTACAGATCGGAGCTTAAAGAAAATTACGAGCTTCCTTTTATATTGTTATGTTCAATATAAAATCCCTATGTAATTTCCCATAGTAGGAAAAACACAGTACTTCCTGGTTCATGGGCACGGCTTCACCATAGTATGTCTATGGGGCAACTTTGGGCAGCTTTTGCTGCAACTTTGAGCTTTAAAACTTACACCCCATTTTGAGATATGGTCTGACAGAGCCTGCCAGCCTCTTCAAATGTGGTGACCCACATGTTTCTACAAAATTCTCGTTAGGAGCTATGACTCATCAAAGTTTGTCGCAATGTTAAGTCTATGGGAATTTTAAGCTACTTTTTCGCCCGCCGGACGAACATCGTACACCCGATCGCTTATAAAAGTCATAGCACACCACTCCTCAATGAGCCGGTCGATTTGACACCTCATTCGTGGGTCTATGACAAAAACTGCGGGACGAGTTACGCGCCGATATTTTGTCCAGAAGAAGAAGAAGAAGAGGTATGCAGGAGAATAAGAACTAGAATGTACATTTCCTGAAGAAAATGTGAATGGTGCTTGCAGT
>RJVU01028787.1:0-19039 GCA_003731715.1 Anabarilius grahami
CGTTTATTGCTGTATTCACGGAGACAAGAGCCGTCGCTATTTTCATTTTTTAAACACTTGCAGTCTGTATAATTTATAAACACAACTTCATTCTTTATAAATCTCTCCAACAGTGTAGCATTAGCCGTTAGCCACGGAGCACAGCCTCAAACTCATGCAGAATCAAATGTAAACATCCAAATAAATACCATACTTGCGCGATTAGACATGTTGCATGACGAACACTTTGTAAAGATCCATTTTGAGGGTTATATTAGCTGTGTGAACTTTGTTTATGCTGTTTAAGGCAAGCGCAAGCTTCGTGGGCGGAGAGCACAAGAATTTAAAGGGGCCGCAGCGTGAATCGGCTCATTTATAATGATGCACCAAAATAGGCAGTTAAAAAACGGAATTAAAAAAAATCTATAGGGTATTTTGAGCTGAAACTTCACCGACACATTCAGGGGACACCTTAGACTTATATTACATCTTTTAAAAAGACGTTCTTCGGCACCTTTAAAATATCCTTTTTCTTATTGATCTTATAAAGTATTCGAATTTATTGAGATTGTGTGAATTGGTGGGTTTTTGTTAAATTTGAGCCAAAATCATCACAATTAAAAGAACCAAAGACTTAAAGTAGTTCAGTCTGTGTGCATTGAATTTATTTATTACACATCTTTTCCACGACATTCTAATTTATTGAGATGCACCTGTAGTTTGAGCAAACTCTGGTTTTTCGGGCTTATGAAGGTGGATTGGTTTTTAATGGGTTTCATTGCTATGGTAACTTACGCTACACGGCTAGGCCTCTCTCTCCAGACTGCAGATGGTCCAGAATGCGGCAGCTCGCCTACTGAAGGGTACACGAAAGCTGAAACACATCACCCCCGTTGTCGCCTCTCCTCACTGGTTACCTGTCCATTTTAGGATTCATTTTAAGATTTTGGTATTTGTTTTTAAATCTCTTAATGGTTTAGCACCTAAATATCACTTAGGTCTGCTGACCATTTGCTTTTAGTTGTCCCATGGGTAAAGTTGAAGAGCAGGGGTGACCGAGCATTTGCAGTGGCAGCCCTGAAGCTCTGGAATAGTTTCTCCCTCTACATTTGACAGGCTCAAACACTTATTGTCTTCTTTGTGTTGTTGACTGTTTGTTTGTTTATTGATATTTTTGGTTTGTGTGTGTATAGCACTTTGATAAACACTTGCTTTTAAAAAGTGCTTTATAAATAAACTTTGACTTAATTATATAAAATAAATATGGTGTTAAATTATAAGAATAAGCAACCCAAAATCTGACTTTGGAAGTTTCATTTAAAATAGTGACCAAATAAACACTCAATATTACAAGGAGCAAATCATTGGTCATAATTTATCTGAAATACAATGTTTTTTTTTCTTGACAAGGTTTGAAGAGGGATAAAAAACAATGGCAGGAACTTTACCAAAATCAAAAAATGAAAGAAAAACCAGGAGACGGAGTATAATATACGAACCGCCATGTAAGTCAGTCACCAGATGAATGACGTTCACTCTTCTCATACAGTAATATTTGGAAATATATAGTTCAGGAATGTACAGTAATGGATTAAATAATTTCAGTTTAAATCAATATTTCTTATTCATCACTCCATAATCTATTTATTTGTTTGTTTATTCCCAACATTATTAAATTCAGTGTTTATTTCAAGTTTGTCCAGAATTTAGACTAGCAGAGCAGGTGATTTATCTTCTTCATTTCTCTTTCCAGATATATCATCCTCCAGCGGTCCACTGACTGATGTGTTTCAGTGCTCTATATGTCTGGATGTGTTCACTGATCCAGTCACCACTCCATGTGAACACAACTTCTGCAAGACCTGTCTGAAAAAACACTGGGACAACAGCCAGACTTGCAACTGTCCATATTGTAAAAAAACATTCAAGCACAGACCTGATCTCAAGATTAATACTACACTCCGAGAGATCACAGATTACCATAAAAAGAACAGTCCAGAGAAAAAACCTGAAGTTCTGTGTGACTTCTGTGAGGAAAGAAAGCTGAAAGCCCTGAAGTCGTGTCTGGTGTGTCAGAGCTCTTACTGTGAAACTCACCTGGAGCCTCATTTGAGAGTGGCAGGTTTAAAGAAACACAAACTGATCAATCCTGTGAATAATCTGGAGGACTATATATGTCAGAAACATGAGAGACCTCTGGAGCTGTTCTGTAGAGATGATCAGATGTGTGTGTGTTCGATGTGTGCTGTGAAAGACCACAAAAACCACAACACTGTTCCATTAGAAGAGGAGAGTGAAGAGAAGCAGGTAGAAGTTACTAACTAAACTAATTTTAAAGGGTTCACATCATGAGGAATCATATTTCTTTCATTTTGTGAAACCAAAAAGTAAATTTTCTTTAGAAGGCAGTAAGGCCCTGTCCCATGCTCTCTTTTGCGAGACAGGGATAGCTGCCTGCAGCTTGGGGTAATGGGCGTGCCGAAAGGTCTTTATCATAGTTTGTTTGCACATGACGTTACAGGGTGGCACGAAATGCAGATGTAGGGCAGAAAGGGATTTTCTCCATAGGGAAGGACTATGAAATGCCTCGTTTATAATCGATCAAACCAAGAAACCAGAAGCTTTTATCGTGTACAAAAAGTTGTTGTTCATCACTCCTTTCACCAATGAGAAACTTTCCTGCACGCCCCCTCTGTTTCGGCATACCCCTACCCCTACTCGTGCGAGTTCGGCAGCAGACTTCAGGCTTGTTCAAGATGCATCGATTCGGTGCTGCGCAGACCGATTGGTGTGTAAGGAACCCCCCATCGGCCCAAAAACGGAATCCGACAGCCTGGGCGAAGGTTAACGTGTGTATGTCTTTTCAGCGCCCCTGTGAAGTTCACTTAATTTCACTCGTTTAATCTGACTCCAATTTCAAATGATTATTACTCTTAGGTTGTGTTTCCAATTAGAAATGAATCATTGGTTATGTATTAATTTAGATGTTTGATTATTCTGGGTATCCCATATTTTCAATTTTATTCGTTCATTACGGACCCATACCACTTAGAGTCACACACCCCGGGTTTGCGTGGATCTCATGACACAAATTCGCCAGTTCTGATTCTTAGTCAGAGGGTGCAGAGTTTACTAATGCATAAGAGTCGAACCGCCACATGCTTGTTTATACAAAAACACAGTTTTCTTAGTCACGATACTGCAACTTGCTAAGCCAGTTGATAGACAAAAATCAAAAGGTCCCATGATGTGCTTACATGCTCCTTTCATGGGCCTTTAGTTCGAATCTATCCTGACGCAGATTTGCGGAAATATGCTTCAATAATCTACTGGTCATAATGATTTCAGAAGAATCCAGAGTAAATCAAATATAACATTTTATTTGTCAAGTAAAAATATATCATGCCAATTACATAGTTGGACAATTAGAAGCCAATTCAGAAATAATAAATGCATAACATCAATTGAAATGCATATACACACAGTGGTGGATTAGTGTTTTTAATCACTGCATGGGGGTCTCTGGCTACAGAAGATCCCACATGACTGCTTTGCACTTTACCTTATATACACAGACATTTTAAAATGATACCAAACATGAAAGGAAAAAACAATAGATACACAAGTTACATTATACATAGGGGTCGCATACTGAAGACGTGTGAGGACAGTTTAGGGCAAGGCGTTGTCCTTTGCTATTTCTTTGAGATTTTCTCTCCAGATGAGTTTTATTGCTTTATCGCGGGGCACTTGATCTCAGTTTTTGTCTAGCAGGAAAATCAAGTCTTACAGGTGTATGACATCAAAGTACCGTGAGAGCCTTTTGAAAAGCAAATGGCCGCATATGGTTTTGAATCGCTCTCGTGGTACATTGATGTCATAAGTCGATCGATCTGCGCATCACCGATGCATCTCGAACAAGCCTTTCTTTCTGGCAGTCAAAGCGGCATTACGCCATGAAAGTGCGGTCTCATAGGAAGACCACGTGTGTTAAGGGTGCCATTTGTGACAGGGCCTAAATCTCTGTTATGATAAATGTGTCTGTGTTTTTCTCTGTCTGTAGACTCGACTGATGAATAAACAGAGAGATGTGCAGCAGATGATCCAGGACAGAATCAAAAAGATTGAAGACATCAGACACTCAGCAAAAGTCAGACAAGTGAGTTAAATTATGTAATTCAGTTTTCTTAACTATTTATTACATCAGTTAGTTCAAGGGACTGTTTACTGTTTGCATCACTATGCTTTTCTGTGTTTGTTCGAGACAGACTGTCTGTGTTTTAGTGGTGAAGATTTTACAGTGACTTTTTCTGCAGGCTACATCGATACACCATTAGGTGTTGACAAGTGATTGTCTGTTTGAAAATCATCAATCTTAAAGGATTAGTTCACTTTCAAATTAAAATTTCCTAACCCTAACCCTAACCCTAACAATAGTAGACTACCATTGATTACTGTCTTATCAAACACCACTAATAATTAGTTGATTGTCCTGGTTGAGCAGAGAAACACAGAGAAGGAGAAAGCAGCCCGTGTCGAGCTCTTCACTGATCTCATCCGCTCCATTGAGAGATGTCAGACTGAACTGCTGAAGATGATGGAGGAGCAGCAGAAAGCAGCAGAGAAACACGAGGAAGAGCTCATTGAAGAGCTGGAGCAGGAGATCATTGAGCTAAACATGAGAAACACTGAACTGAAGCTGTTCTCACACACTGAAGATCACCTCCACCTCCTACAGGTCAGTCAACATCTCTCTGATCAATGTTAATTCAATATGTGACACCATAAAAGTCTCCATCTTGAAGGATTTCCCCTCTCTCCTGCTGTAGATTTACTCATCCCTAGGTACCACTAGAAACACCAGGAACTGGTCTGAGATCAGTGTGAAGACTGATGAGAGTCTGGGGACTCTGAGGAGAGCTCTGACTCAACTGCAGGACACTCTACAGGAGAAACTCACACAAACTGGTACGACAATTTCAAATACACCACACAGATACATATATTTATCATCTTTTTATCAGGACTGACAACTCTCACGCATTCAGCATGAGACTCTTCTCAGAATCTATTGCCTCACGTCCATATAATCACACAGTGAAAAAAAACATTGCGGAGCAAAGAGGACACTGACAACGCACAGGCAAGACAGAGCAGGTTACTTTTTAAAATGAAATAAAGTCTCAGCCTTCAAATTTTGGAAGTTTAATTAGGAAAATTCAAACAATAAATACAATTTTGGCACACTTAAAATGGCGTGACATTGCTGCAGCCTGTTACGGTACTGCTGGTGTATCAAACGCAGGACAAGGAAGATAAGAGTTAAAAAAGTCTTTACTTGATAATCCAACAGGAGAATACAGAATCCAGACAGGAACATACACCAACGTAGACACAAACGATACCTGACAATAAACTGAACATAAACAGGAACTTATATACACTGAAGAATTAACTCAAATGACAAACAGCTGTGATGAATGCATTGTGAATACACCTGTTGGGTGCTTTCTTCAATTACCAGTTTAGATAACCGTAGCTTTCTGTCAGCAGCAGATGTCATCAGGTGGTACCCAACCTTCCTTGAGTGTTTCGACCCTTAAAGGTGCTACAGAGGATGTTTTGTTTTATACATTTTTGCAATATTACTTGAAACTGTCTTTACTAACTGATAAAAGACTATTTATTAGGTGCACTGAAAGCAATATTATTAATATACATCATCTGTGCACGAGGTAGGGCCTTAAAAACATCAGCCAATCGTTTACGCGATCATCGCGTAATCGATTGGCCCTCTGGCTTGTCAATCACTGCCATTACGTTCCTTGTGAGAGACGTGCGCGGATTGGCCCTCTGGCTTGTCAATCACTGCCATGACGTTCCTTGTGAGAGACGCGCGGCTGCGCGCTCCAGTAACTTTCCACACTCCACAGGCGCCGCATGCAATGTTTTTGTCAGGAGACAGGAGTAACAACTGCAGATTATGAGTTCCCTGCGGTGAGTCCGACATAATGAATCTACTAAGTGTGTGCGGGGCTTTAAGTCGCTTGTAAGGCCGATTATGAATGTAAATTGATACTTATGACTGATCGCGCTCAAACGCGTCCAGTCAGAGCCAGTTGCGTTCAGTCTGCGATTACAGTCGGTGTTCAAATTCCATGTGAAAGTATATAAATCTGCTTCAGGAGCAGGAAACAATCGCTGTGTGTTGAGCACAGTCAGAATGTTTTAGCTAGTCGTTAAATGTGTGCCCGGCTTAATAACACTCTCCAGTTGGTGAGTCAGCAGTGGTGGCCAAATCACTGCCCATCTGCTCCTGGCTTCCAGCTTCCTTCCTCTCTCTTACTCCATATCCAGAATGAAGCTCGTTCAGCCTCCTGTCCCATCCTATGAGTCGCATGCTTCTTGCTCCTCTCATCCATGCCTGAAGCTGACAGCAACCGCCATGCTGATTTGGCAGGAAAGCCTCTACAACCTATTTCCACAGGGAACAGCCATGCCTTACAATCTTTGTCTGACCACAGAATGATATCTGGGCGAAAAGCTGTGTGGACCACTTCTGGGAACTGCAGCCTCCTTCTTTCCTAGATCCCTCCTTGATGAAGGTGATAGTTTTCCCCTCACCTGTGTCACTTAGCCTCTTCTTGCACCTCTCTCACTCTATTGTGTCAGCGAGGGACAAGAGTACCTTGTCGTGGCGCCACCTATAGCGCCCTTGGGTTAAAGACATTTTGCACCCTAACCTTATATGTGCCATAAATGTCTTATAAAGCTTGCAGTACGGGTCGTCTCTCAGCCCCCATGTGTGCAGATGAGATGGTGAAGGAAGGGTGTCGTACACAGAGCGCAGCAGGAAGGAGATGCAGTATGGCTCCAATCTCCACAATTCTGCCTATGTGATCTTACGCTTAGGCAGATCCGATTTTGTCATGCTCCCTGTGATGCTTGTTCCACTGCTCTGGACAAACGCTTTCTGTTCCTCTTGAGCCCGGATTTCTGACTGGACCATAACTCACCTGACCATTGTGCTTGCATACCCAAACTGTTGTAAATGTGATTAATGTCCATGGTGACTGATTGTGGCAGGAAACTAGAACAAAGGAACACGTGACAGATGAAAACAAACAAACTGAAAGTTCATGTGGAGTGTGGATGTAACAGAACGCCCCCAGTAGTGCCCCAAGGCGGCGTTGATGGAAGGAGGAGCCATGGTAGAGCGTTGATGAGGACTGCCATGGGGAAGACCGCAGTCAACGATGGCGAGGATGGAGCCTATCGCGCAGCCAACGAGCTGAGATGGTGGAGAGATGGTGAAGGTCCTGCCGGCCACGACAGAGCTGCAGTGAAGACCTCCCGAGATCGAGGGGGGGATCCGGAGGTCTGAGGACGCGTTGGAGTGACCGAGGGTGGAGACGGAGCATGAGGTAGGGCGGAGCAAGCCGTAGTGGAAGGGGTGGTGGACCAGACAGTAGCGGATGGTCTGTAAGTCCGCAGCGGAGGCGACGCAATGTCTGACCAAGGTGGAGATGGCGTGCTGAGGGAGTCCAGCGTGGTCGAAAGGCTAATGGTCCACTCTGAGGTCGAAAGGCCGATGGTCCACTCTGAAGTTGAAAGGCAGATGGTCCACTCCGAGGATGAGGGCGGAAGGAGCGCAGAAGTTAGGGCGAGAGAACGAGGCAGCTCGAAACCTTCCGAGGCTGGAGGCAGAGCTTCAGGCTCCTTGTGCCCATGAGGAGACGGATCCCGGCAGGCCAGAGATGGTGCCACGCTACTGAGAGGAGGTGGTACCGAGGGACTGAAGGGAGACGGAGGTGACTGGGTGGCACTGATGGCTGGAAACAGGCTGGAGTTCCATGCAAAAATCCAAAAGCAGTGGAATGACCCTAGTAGATCGGTGAGAGTATCCGCGTGCAGTCAGGGAGGAGCTGAAAACAGAGACATGAAGTCGGACACTTTCTGCTTCCCGTAGTGACGCTCGCGCTGCGTTTGCATACTTTATCACAGCTGAAGTGAAATAAATGCAATATTTGACTAATACACTGATGTTTCAAGAGACATTTTCATTCAATACGTTATGTACTGCTTACAGCGTCTGTTTTTACAAGTATAAAGTTCAACATAAGCATATATTATTTAAATGCCAATGTAGTGGGGTCTACGTTTTTATCAGTTTTATGTTGATAAACATGACACAATATAACATCGCGACTACATGAAAAGAGCTTTAACTGTTATAAAAACACAGATTTTTGAGCATTACTGGAACTGAAGGCGTGACAATAAACACGAAACACACGTGATCGTTGTCATGCGGTGAATCCGGCCAATCATGAAACAGCTGTGTCGTCATCAGAGCTCGGTGCACAGACCGATCGGCGGCTGACTTGAAGCAGTGAATGCCGGTTAGAAATTTTGTCCGACTTGAGACGGCGCCGACGCCATGTGACGTATGGCATCAAAGTACCACGAGAGCGATTCGAGATCAGCCGCCTGAGTTAGCCAGCGCAGTTTCTCAAGAGGAGCTGCAGGAGCGCTGATGACGACACAGCTGTTTCATGATTGGCCGGATTCACCGCATGACAACGATCACGTGTGTTTCGTGTTTATTGTCACGCCTTCAGCTCCACTAATGCTCAAAAATCTGTGTTTTTATAACAGTTAAACGGATAAAAAACAAAGACCCCACTACATTGTTATTTAAAAAACATATGCTTATGTTGAACTTTATTCTTGTAAAAATACGCTGTAAGCAGTACATAACGTATTGAATGAAAATGTATTTTTGAAAGATCGGTGTATTTGTCAAATATTACATTTATTTAACTTCAGCTGTGATAAAGTATTCAAACGCAGCGCGAGCATCATTACGAGAAGCAGAAAGTGTCCGACTTCATGTTTCCGTTTTCAGCTCCTCCCCGCCTGCACGTGGCTACTCTCGCCGATCGTTACATCCAGCCGCAGCCGATGTCGAACACACCTTTAGAAACTGCGCCAAAGCCACTGGAAGGCAAGCCTGCAACCTTTAGCCAAATAAGCGTAATGGCTAAAGCTAACGCTCCGCCCCCCGCGGTACGCAGGGAAGGAGACCAGAGGCTGTTTTTTTGAATGGAAGTCAATGGATGAGAGGCTTCACTGTGCTGATTAAACAGCTTTTGTGGGGAAATAGCTAATCATTTAATTAATGGACAGCCTGTTTGCCAATCTTCAGAATGTTTTACACTAAACAATGCTTTCGTTGGGAACTATATGTAGATTTTAGCTTGATAAAAATTTATTTTCTTTAAGAGAAGGCAGACTAGGAATGTTGCGACTGACATCACTGTCATTACACGATAGGCTGAGAGGTGCCGCACGGGATTAAGTTAGCCGTTACGATTTCTCCAATGGTGAGAGATACAGACCCTCTTATCTCCCCATTAAATACAATCTCTGACTGAGCTGGCTGCCTCAGGCGGCTGATCTCGAATTGCTCTCGTGGTACTTTGAAGCCATACATCACAGCCACATGGTGTCGGCGCTGTCTCAAGTCGGACAAAATTTCTTACCGGCATGCACTGCTTCAAGTCAGCCGCCGATCGGTCTGTGCGGCGCGACATGAGCTCAAACACACCCTGCGTTCCATTCGGAAGGGCTCATCTCTATGCCCTAATCCCTTCAGAGGGTTTACCCTCCGGAGTGAGAGCTTCGAAGGGATGAAGGGAGTAGGGGTCAACAAAACTCTTCTTTTGGAACGCACTTCTGCATCATCTTAACGAGACAATCAGGGAGGAGTAGATTGTGCAAGATGCGCCCTTTATTTAACGTTAGTTTATTTATTTATTTATTTATTTTAGGTTTATCGCACCATGTATATTGTATCTATGTATTTTAAACATTTGAATTGACTGAGAAAGGGAGCTGTAAAGTATTTTTGTTTAAGTACAATGTCATTTTGACCACAATAATGTACCAAATCTAGCTCGTCTAAATATTAGAATAGTATAGAAAAATACTATACATACATTTATAGTTAAAATTGAACTCCTAACCTCCTGTACCTATTCTGTGACGTCAAACAACTTCCCTGTGCAAAGGATCATGGAGGCCCGAAGTGTCCATCAGTTGTACCCTTTGAAATCCTTCATTCCAAAGGGCCCTTTGAAGTGGCCAGTTTTGAGCACTTCGGTTTGGAACGACCCTTCAATATTGCGGCCATGATTATTTTTACTCCGAAGTGCCCTCTTTGGAAGGCGATATATCCTGTTTGGAACTCACCGTCACCTTATGACTAAATATCGTCGTCAACCATAGATATATACACTAGATGTCGCCTTGGGGTTCTAAGCATGCGTCAAAACCGCCGCCATCTTGGAACAGGGGTCTTGTCATAGGAAGTAGATAGGTAACGCTGCTATCTCCGCCTGTACTTTGAAATCATGGACGATACCGGACTTTTGTGCTGCGTATGGATGTTCAAACGAAAGAAATCTAAAAACCAGCAAGGAATTACATTTCACAAGTGAGAATGTGCTATATGAATGTTACGAAATTATATTTCTGGTTACGTTGGTTTGTTTCAGTCCTTGGTTAACGACCGCAGCTAATCCATGCTAGTTACCCATTAGTTTTTGACAGTTAGGAAAACCGCAGTAGGGGTAAACCTTTGCATGGCAGGGGCAGCTGTCACTGAGACCTGTCACCGCTTTATGCGCCTGCCCCACGACCTGTCATCGCTGCCATTCGATCTGTCACGGATATACTCGCCAGTCACTCGACCTGCCACGGCTATACCCGCCTGCCCCGCGACCTGCCACGGATAAACGCGCCTGCCCCGCGACCTGCCACGGATAAACGCGCCTGCCCCGCGACCTGTCACCACTGTCACTCGACCTGCCACGGCTATACCCGCCTGCTCCGCGACCTGTATGCGTCACGCCATCTAAGCTTAAAATGTATTGCGCGTCTACATGAGGTTGCATGGTAGGTGTTAAGTGTCGGTAGAAATATTTTTAAAATTCATAAAAAATAAATAAAATTTATTTTCATGTTGTTTTTCTGTTTTATTCTTTAATAATTATATGTAAGTAGTATTAGTTCATTCGAAGTTTACTCATATGGAAGAATGTGACTAATAAACTTAGGCCTACTAGCACTATGCATTATATTTTTAAAAAGTAGATTATCTTAATATCAAAACCTTAATTTTTCTCTGGACTCAATGATAAATACATGTCTGACCGTTGGAACGAACAAAAAAAAAACAACCTAGAAAACCACATTCATGACGATTTATAGTGATTTTATTTCTGTTAGACCTTTGCCTACATTGACGCTGATGCATTAAAGAGGAGGGGCTCCCCTGTTCCAAGATGGCGGCTCTATTGACGCATTCGTTCCAATGAACATAGCCAAGGCGACATCTATTCTGCGCCCCAATTCGCCTACTTATACTACACCCTAAAAGTATGTACTCTTACTGTGAACAAAAAATACTTACTTTTGAGTGTGTAGCAAAAGAGTAGACAAGCTTTGGGACATACTATCACGTCATACAATCGCGTCTTTGCTCTCTGTCTCATCCTGTCACCGTAAACTGGCCTGTCAATCATCTAACATCCTCCACATTTCATTTAGCTAATTTCCTACCGTATCGGAGAGAAATGCAGCACGTTGATCTGCAGTCGCGGGTCTTTCATGTGGAGAACTCTCCTCATATTAATGCATAATGATGCATTTAAAAGTTAATGGCCAATCGGATCTTTATAAAAGTCCACATTGGTATTTGCAGATGAAAAATAACACAGATAACATTAAATAAATATTTTCTATCAGTTGAACTGATTATTTGTCACTCAAACCTCTCAGCGTCGATCGCGCATATCCGCCATGTTTTGTATTTTTTTAACACTTTTTACTTGTGTTTGTAGTTCTGAACTGAATCCTCGTCCAAAGCGCAATGTGTTGTGGGCAATATTAGCCTTTATAGTGTGCACGGATCAACACTTCGAAAATCTACCGGAGACCATCCGGGCACTTTTGGCATACTCTTTTCAACATACTATGCTTTGGGACACACTTATTTTAATCTCAAATACTATTTAGGATGGATAGTATGGACATTGGGACGCAGGGCTAGTGTATATCTATGGTCGTCAACGAACCTTTATCACGTGACGAAAACGAGACGAGATGCAACGTAAATGCAGGTCATGTGACGATGACTATAATTAAATATATAATGCAAAATTGTTGACGAATAAAAACGAGACTAAATGTTGTTTACAAAATAAAAACTATGCTAAAATGTCTCTTCATTTTCATTGACCAAAACGAGACGAGACGAAATGTTATAACGTTATTTTGTCTCGCTTAGTGGTGATTTTATTATTATTTTGCGGTATTTCTGTTTCCTGTGTCTTGCTTCAGACTCGCTTCAGGTCGCACTGCGCAGACACTCTGACACAGAGAAAGAGACCGATATGTTGGTAAATATGTAGATTTCACGTGCGCATAACTTCATGAAAAATGCACATCATTATTTAAAGCAGATTATGATTAAAATGAATCCAAAATCAACATAATATATTGGGCTGATCACAAGATATTACTCATGGAATGATGTAACATACTTGGCTAAAAACATGTCTCACATCTTTCCGGGATGCAGTGTCTATTCCTGGAACCTTCCATGTTCATTTTCCAACGTGGAATAACACAAAATATGTATCATCTTGAAGCTTAGAAACGTCTCGGTTATGTATATAACCTTAGTTCCCTGATAGGGAACGAGACGCTGCGTAATCACTGTGGGAACGCCCCTGCGTGATGTCGTCATGAAGCACGTATGAAATCTGTCCAATCAGGAGACGGAACGTCATAGGCGGGTGACGTCACCGACCAGGAACTATAAAACCCGCCCGAAAACACTGTCATTCAGCTTCTCAAAGTCTGAAGCAAGTCGCTTATCGGGCAAGAAGGAAGTATGGCAAGGATACGCAGCGTCTCGTTCCCTATCAGGGAACTAAGGTTATATACAGTCCCCTCCAAAAGTATTGGAACAGTGAGGACTATTCCTTTATTTTTTCTGTAGACTGAAAACATTTGGGTTTGACATCAAACAATTTATATGAGACAAAAGATCAACATTTCAGCTTTTATTTCCAGGTATTTACATCTGGATCTGATACACAACTTAGAAGATATAACCTTTTGTTTGAACCCACCCATTTCTCATGTGACCAAAAGTATTGGAACATGTGACTGACAGGTGTGTTTTGTTGCCCTGGTGTGTCCTATTACATTGATTATTCAAACAATAAATAGCACTAAATGTCTGCACTCAGTTTCAGATTTGGGTTTTGCCTGTGCAGACTGCATTTATAGTTAGACGTGTAACCAACATGAAAACCAGAGAGCTGTCTATGGGTGAAAAACAAGCAATTGTGAAGCTGAGAGAAGATGGAAAATCAATCAGAGCCATTGCACAAACATTGACCATAGCAAGTACAACCATTTGGAATGTCCTGAAGAAGAAAGAAACCACTGGTGTACTAAGTAACAGACCTCGAATGGGTAGACCAAGAAAAACATCAGCTGTTGACGACAGAAACATTGTGAGAGCTGTAAAGAAAGACCCTAAAACAACTGTTAGTGACATCAGCAACAACCTCAAGAGGGCAGGAGTGAAGGTATCACAGTCTACTGTCCGCAGAAGACTTCATGAACAAAAGTACAGAGGCTACACCAGAAGATGCAAACCTCTCATTAGCAAGAAGAATAAGAAGGCCAGGCTGGAATTTGCCAAAAACTACAGAGACAAGCCTCAAACATTCTGGGGCAAAGTTTTATGGACTGATGAGACAAAGATTAACCTCTACCAAAGTGATGGAAAGGCTAAAGTTTGGAGAAAAAAAGGATCTGCTCATGACCCCAAACATACAAGCTCATCTGTGAAACACGGTGGAGGTAATGTCATGGCTTGGGCTTGCATGGCTTCTTCTGGGACGGGCTCATTGATCTTCATTGATGATGTAACACATGATGGCAGCAGCAAAATGAACTCTGAAGTGTACAGAAACATTTTGTCTGCCAATTTACAGAAAAATGCAACCAAACTGATTGGGAGATCCTTCATCATGCAGCAAGATAATGACCCAAAACACAGTGCCAAAGCAACAAAGGAGTTCATCAGGGGCAAAAAGTGGAAGGTTTTAGACTGGCCAAGTCAATCTCCAGACTTAAACCCTATAGAGCATGCATTTTACCTGCTAAAAAAGAGACTGAAGGGAGTAACCCCCCAAAACAAACAACAACTGAAAGAGGCTGCAGTGGAAGCCTGGAAAAGCATTACAAAAGAAGAATGCAAAAGTTTGGTGATGTCAATGGGTCATAGGCTTGATGCAGTTATTGCAAGCAAAGGATTTTCAACTAAATATTAAGTCTTATTCACTTTAATCTATTTTAAGTTAATCTGTTCCAATACTTTTGGTCACATGAGAAATGGGTGGGTTCAAACAAAAGGTTATATCTTCTAAGTTGTGTATCAGATCCAGATGTAAATACCTGGAAATAAAAGCTGAAATGTTGATCTTTTGTCTCATATAAATTGTTTGATGTCAAACCCAAATGTTTTCAGTCTACAGAAAAAATAAAGGAATAGTCCTCACTGTTCCAATACTTTTGGAGGGGACTGTACATAACCGAGACGTTCCCTTTCAAGGGAACTCAACGCTGCGTAATCGCTGTGGGAACGCTATACCAACGCCGCCATAGTACCAAGTGACCGATCGTGTGAGGCCGAGGCGCACAGTTCACAGTAGCACTTGAGCTCCTGGAGTGGAGCCGAGGTCTAGTTCATAGAACTTAACAAAAGTGTGCGGTGAGGACCAGCCTGCCGCATGACAAATGTCATTAAGGGAAACCCCTGAAATAAATGCCTTGGAGGCAGCCATACTCCGGGTAGAATGAGCCCGGACAGCCAAAGGTGAAGGCTGTCCAACCGACTCATATGCAAGTGAGATAGCCTCAACCACCCAATTGCTCATCCTCTGCTTAGATGCTGGCAGACCTTTTCTTAGTGCGCCGAAGCAAACAAATAACTGTCCAGATTTTCTCCATGAAGAAGCTCTATGTACATAAGCATCTAATGCCCTCACTGGACATAGCCGATACAATCTTTCCTGGTCCGATGACGTAAATGGAGGAGGACCGAAGGCCTGTAGTACAATAGGCCTCACAGTATTAGTGAGAACCTTAGGAACATATCCCACTCTGGGATGTAGAAATGACTTAACATTACCAGGCGCAAATTCCAGGCACGATGGAGCAACCGACAGGGCTTGAATGTCACCAATTCTTTTAAGAGACGAGATAGCAAGAAGAAACACTGCTTTTAGTGTTAGAAATTTTTCTGCAACCTCTTCGAAATAAATGTAATATTATGCCATAGAAAGGCCCTGAAGCACAGTGGCCAAATCCCATGCCGGAACTCTCGTGCGTACTGCAGGTCACATCCTCAAAGTGCCACGAAGGAAACGAGTAATCAGCGGGTGTTTCCCCAAAGAAACCCCACTCAAAGGAGCGTGGTAAGCACCTAAGGCCGCCACGTACACCTTCAACGTGGAGGGGGATAGCCCTGCAGAAAATCTATCCTGTTGGAAGTCCTGCACCGCGCTAACCGGGCAGTTAACTGGATCCCACTGGTGATCTTCACACCAGGAAGTGAATAATCTCCACTTCAAGGTGTAGAGTTTCCTCTTGGATGGAGCTCTGGACTGGAGTATGGTCTCAACAACCTCAGTTGAGAGACCCGAATCTATGAGACGTGCCCCCTCAGAGGCCACGCCCACAAATTCCATAACTCCGGGCGGGGATGCAGTATTAGACCGCCCGCCTGTGATAGAAGGTCCTTCCTGACCGGAATCTCCATCGGAGAGCCGTCTAGGAGAGAGACCAGGTCCGAAAACCATATCCGAGTTGGCCAGAACGGGGCTACTAATAATAGACGGGCCCCGTCCCGGCGAACCCTGTCCAGAACTCGGTAGCCTCGGCCACGGCTGTACCATAGCGTCCAGCCCAAGAGGTGCTGGGTGAGTCATGGAGAACCACAGTGGACAGTGAGTCGTCCCTCGAGACGCAAACAGATCCACCCTGGCTTCGCCGTAGTTCTCCCAAAGGAGCTTCACCACATCCGGGTGAAGTCTCCATTCCCCGGGCCACGGCCCCTGCCTCGACAGGATGTCTGCTCCCACATTTTGGTACCCAGGGATGTAAACTGCTCTGAGGGATAGCAGTTTCCCCTGGGACCACAGGAGGATCTGACTCGCCAGCTTGTAAAGCGGGTGTGATCTCAGACCCCCCTGTCGGTTTATATACGAGACTACTGATGTGTTGTCTGATCGAACTAACACATGTTTGTCCCTGAGATCTGGGAGGAAGTATCTCAGTGCTAGAAATACCGCCATCATTTCCAGACAGTTTATGTGCCATGTGAGACGATGGTCCTGCCACAGACCCCATGTTGAGCGACCACTCATGATCGCTCCCCAACCCGTGAGGGATGCATCCGTCGTTAGCGTGACGCGACGACTGGGAGCTCCCAGCACAGGTGTGACACGCGGAGAAGCACTGCGCCCCGGCATAGCGGCGGGGTTGGCAGAGCGCCCCCCTGAGGGCACCGAAGACACACAGGTGAATGCTGTATGACCTCGGTGGGGACCGCCCTCAGAATCCTGACGGTCTTTCTGGCGTCAGGATTTCTTCAAAGCCCTCTTAGCGGCAATGACAGCCCTCAGATCCGTCTTGCCCTTCGAGGACTTCGGCTGAGCGCGCTGACCCGGTTCCCAACTCCTCGGAGGGGGACCCCGGGTAGCAACACTCTGCCTTTGGCTTTGTCTGTGTTGCGAGGAGCTTGTACTCGGTCCCTGCTGCCCTCGCCCGGCAGCAGGGGGAATTTGGGCCCGTCGAGGGAGAAACTGCTGCAGGGCTGCAGACTGTTTCTTCACCTCTTGGAACCTGTCGGTGACGGAAGAAATAGCATCACCAAACAGGTTGGAAGGATTTAGTGGGGCATCTAAGAGAAACGCCTTATCCTTGTGCTTAATCTCGGTGAGATTAAGCCACAAGTGCCGCTCCGTAGCCACCAAGGAAGACATCGAACGGCCGACAGACTTAGCTGTCTCCTTAGTGGCACGGAGGGCGAGATCGGCAGTAAGGCATAACTCCTGAATCAGATCAGCCCCAACCTCATCACTTTCCCCCAAATCCTTCAGCAGATCAGCCTGATATGCTTGCAAGATGGACATCGTATGCAAGCATGCCGCAGCCTGACCTGCTGCCGAGTACGCTTTGCCCACTAGCGCTGAAGTGGTCTTGAGTGGCTTAGTGGGCAACGTCGGGGCTTTAAGGGACGATGCCGCCTGCGGGGAGAGATGGCTCGCAAGCGTCTCATCTGCTCTTGGCATCGCCCCATACCCGTGTTTTCTCATTCCTGCCACATTGCTATAGATGGAGGTCTGAGGTGTGTAAACACGGGTAGATACCGGCTTCTTCCAGGATCTCGACACCTCAGTGTGGAGATCTGGAAAGAAGGGTAATGCCCGACGTGGAGGCTGAGCAGACCAAGATGGCAGAAAGCGTTCATCCAGCTTACTTCTCACGGTCTGCTCTTGCTTTTCGGCTGGCCAGTCGATGTTTAACTTAGCGACAGCACGAGAAAGCACCTCCATAAGCTCCTCGCTGGCGGGAGACTGAAGTGGCGGATCTTCAGACTCCCCCGTGGCCACGCTAACAACATCTAGCTCCTCAGAACTAGACGCCATTAACGTGACCGTATCTACCGGAGCGGAAAAAAACGCAACGCGTGCTTCCTGCCTCCGGATAGATACACTTGCGGATGCAACAGGTGAGGGCAGAGATAAGGCTGGGCCCGTCTCTAACCCCTCTGTTACATCCATCTGCGAACCCCAAGACATAAGGCGCCGCCCTGCCTCAGCAGAAGCGGGACCCGAGCCTCGAGGAACGCCAGCCGAGCCACCCTCCTCGAAGAGGGCTCGGCGGGAGCGCAGCGTACGCAGCGGCAGCTGGTCACAATGCACACAAGCAGCCCCCTCGAGAGCTGCCTGGGCATGCTGCTCTCCCAAACGAGATAAAACGCGGACAAGGGTGCACACACTTCCTGTAAAGTTGTTCACTCGCCATTTCACAAACTCAAAAGATAGACAACAATAAATAGACAGACAGTATCACACGAAGTGCTTGCTGAAGACACAGAAGCTGAATGACAGTATTTTCGGGCGGGTTTTATAGTTCCTGGTCGGTGACGTCACCCGCCTATGACGTTCCGTCTCCTGATTGGACAGATTTCATACGTGCTTCATGACGACATCACGCAGGGGCGTTCCCACAGCGATTACGCAGCGTTGAGTTCCCTTGAAAGGGAACTAAACATTTTGAAAAACTCCTAATGAGTGCTGAGAAGTGCCTCTAAACCCGAGTTTACCGCCCGTGGGCGCAATTTAGCTGCGAAAAAATGAATAACACTTTATCACTACAAAATTTGAAAAAGATGCAGCTCACATGTATACAGAAGAGGATTAGGGCCAAGCAATAATAAAAAATAAAACCATCTCGTGATTAAAGTTGTTAAATTTCAAGGAAAAAATCGTTAAATTTCGAGAAAAAAGTCGAAATAAAATGTTGAGAATAAACTCGTTAACTTACGAGAAAAAAGTCATAAATTTAATAAACTCATAATTTAATTAGTTTATTCTCAACATTTTATCTCGACTTTTTTCTCGAAATTTAACGACATTTTTTCATAATTTAACGAATTTGTTCTCGTAATTTAACGACTTTTTTCTCGTAATTTAATGACTTTATTCTCAACATTTTATCTCGACTTTTTTCTTGAAATTTAACGAGTTTTTTCTCGAAATTTAACGAGTTTATTCTCAACATTTTATTTCAACCTTTTCCTCGAAATTTAACGAGTTTTTTCTCGAAATTTAACAACTTTAATCTCGAGATGGTTTTATTTTTTTATTATTGCTTGGCCCCTAATCCTCTTCCGTAGTAATACGTA
>RJVU01028787.1:19091-43963 GCA_003731715.1 Anabarilius grahami
GATCTTATTGCCTTCCTGAGTTATTTCATGTCAAAAAAAAGAAAAATTATTTTAAAAAAATATATATATACATATAATATATATATATTTATTGTCTTTTGTCTGCAGTTTTTCCAACATGATAATGTCAAAATGTAATGTACTTTATATTTTCTAAAGCGTTCTATCAAATGATACCTACCTTTTGACTCACCTTGCTAAAGTTTTGGAGTTATGAATCTTTACTTTTGTGTTTGTCGCTTAGAAAAAAAAAACTCTAAAAAAGGCTTAAAAGGGTTAAGAGACATCTCAAGGCATTATAAGGTATTATCTATAAGGTAACAATATAATAAGATAACCTTGTTTGAAATGGGTTTGGCTAAAAGAAAATTTTGGTTTCGTCTATACTACTAGGTACTTATATTGACTGGGTTAAATAGAATTGCATTACTAAAAAGATTTTAAAATACAATTTTCATTGACTAAAACTAGACTAAAATAGTCATGGATAATTCTGACTAAAATAAGACTAAAATGCTCAGACTTTTAGTCGACTGAAACTTGACTAGACTAAAAAGAGTATGAACGTGACTAAAACTAATAAAAACTAAAATGACAGCTTGACACAAAGACTAGACTATTATGCAGTGTTTTATAAACCAATAAAGAAGTGGGGGGGGTCTAATGCTTTCTGCATTGATCATTGTCAAATGATTTCATGCATTCTGACTTACTTGCACGGCTAAAGAGTTGCATTCAACATGGCCAAAGATTCAAAACACAAGTTGGACGTATGATGGAGTATTTCTGTGCCAAATACACTACTTCCGGTTTCAGATACGTTTCGGAAAGTGTTTTTTTTTTTCGACTATGGTCCTGTATCATGTAATAAAGGGTAGAATTCCTTGTATGGGTATTTCTCCCTGATAAGCATGCACACACACATGAACCAGACCGAGAATAAGAACACACCCATCAACGTGCTGCTTTCGGTTTCAGAAGCTGAGAGATTTTTCAACAATGTCACAGAAGAAGTGTGTTTTTGGTTGTGAGGGAAAGATAACCTTTTTCAGTTTCCCCAAGAACCCAGCGTTAAGGGAAAAGTGGATGCAATGTTTTTCCCGGGGTAGCAATGGAGTTGTGCATGAATGTTTGTTTGTTCCCAGAATTTTGGTGATAAATTTAATTGTAAACAAGTCCCAGTTTGATGCTGGATTTGCAGATTGCGGGCGTTGAGTAAAACTGCATCAAATGTCTGTGTATTGTTTGCAATCGCCTCACAAGTGCATTTAATGTAAGCAACACAAACATGTTTGTTCTCTTTTTCATTTATAATGTAGCTTGCAGACGATCTCTGTGCAAAAGCTGCTCGTGCTTGTGACTCTTTAGCTCTGCCCACGGCATGCACGCCTCCAGGAGCAAGGCTTTTTTTTCACGGAAAGACTCAGTAAAGAGGACCCGAGGACCCGGGACCCTTATGGGTTCAGGTCTGTTCTGTAATGGGAACTTTAAGTATGGTACTGTTGTAGCACAGACATATATGTGGGGACACAGTATGTGATGACGTCAGTTCCTGAGTAAAGTTATCTTGAGTATAACGCACGCTCCTGGCTCGTTATTGTATCTAAGTTAACGCAACATGGTGTCAGAAGATAACTGAACCATAAAATAACCCATAAAAGGGAGAATATTGGAGAATAAGAAGGGGAAGATGGAGAGAGAAGTGCCAGCCCCACCGATGTTAGCCTCACACCTAGCTCTGCCCGGCAAATTTGACTTTACCAATACAAGTGAGTGGCCAAGATGGATGAAGCGTTTCGAGCGCTACAGAATCGCATCAGGTTTGGATAAACAGCCAGAGGAATACCAGGTGAACACGTTCATGTATGCGGCGGGAGATGATGCCGAAGATATTTTGTATGTGTTACCGTTGACTGATGCCCAGAAGAAGTCATATGCTGCCGTTACGGAGGCTTTTAATAAGCACTGCGTTAGCAAAAGGAATGTGATTTTCGAACGAGCGCGATTCAACGAGCGGAATTAAGAGCCGGGTGAGAGCGTCGAGTCGTTTATTACAGCGGTTCATTCACTCGCTGAGCAATGTGATTTCGGCGCTCTAAAAGAGGATCTGATTAGAGTCCGTATCGTGGTCACCATACGCGATGCCAAACTGTCAGAAAGCTTGCAGTTGGACGCGGATTTGACGCTAGAGAAAGCGATAACGAGAGTGAATCAAAGCGCAGCGGTGAAAAAACAACAGCCAATACTGCGTGGAGCAGAGCAGCCGATAGGACACGTTGAGGCTATACACAAGAAGGAAAGGAGATCACAAAAACCTCCTAAAGAGAAAACGGAGAACCAGTCACTTGGTTGTGGCAGATGTGGAAACATTAAGAATCACCCCTGGAAAGACTGCCCAGCTAGAGATGCTGACTGTAGGAGATGTCACCGTAAGGGCCATTTTGCAAAAAAATGTAGGTCAGCAAGAGGGGTCCATTACATATCAGAGGGGCAGTCAGAGACTGGTGAGGAGGGGGATTTTGCTTTCCTTGGAGAAGTGTATTTAAGGAACTGATGGATGGAATGTACTGATTGTGCTGAATGAGGAAAACACAGTTTTCAAATTGGACACGGGGGTGGCTATTACAGCAATTCCAAGCAGTAACTTCTCCACTAAGAAATATGGGGCGTTGCAGCCACCTGGAAAAGTGTTGTTCGGACCAGGTAATCAAAGGCTGGATGTAAAAGGACGGTTTAAAGGGCGACTAAGCATCAAAAATAAAACTACAGAACAGGACATTTATGTAGTTGCTGGTCTGTCCAAGCCCTTATTAGGGCTCCCTGCGATTGAAGCAATTTGGTGTGGAAGACCTATGTGCCGATCGGGTCCAGACCAAGCGGCAACCTCCCCGTTTCTCGTGAAGCCAATACGGAAGTGACTTAAACTGCAATTCATCGACTGCCCGCTAGGGACAGGCTGCAGAAGAGAGCAGAATCTCATTGACCATCATGTTAAATTAGCCAAGTTTACAGCAGAAAAAAAACATGTTTACAGTCTGGTTCAAATTGTGGTTTTGGTCTATACTGCGAATTTTGCCCTTCATTACAACTCTGAGGGGGGTGAATTTTTTTATAGCTCATCTGTTTAAATTATATTAAGCCTTAAAGTTCTGCATAATTAAGGGCGTGGTCACTTGAGTGACAGGTATGCCGCTGCTGTCTGTGAGCCGCCATGTTACCTCAGCAGCTCATTTTAGCCGCTGAATTTGGCATCTCAGTCGTATTTGTGCTTTTTTCTGGATTATTTTATACAATATATGGCTTGCTGCATACTCGAGACTGATGTGTGTCTGTGTACATGTGCTCGCATGCGGAAGATAAACAGAACACACGTTGTTGGATCGTCGAGGCCTTGGCTAAAAGTTTTGTTCCTGAGATTTACTACGATGACAATACCAGGAGGATATACAGCTCCGACAGCACTGCTTGGATATAACTAAAACTGCTGCACTATTTTGAAAAATTATACTTTGGACACATGCATTTGTTTGAGAGAACATTTGAGAGATATACATCTGGTATATATATTTTACCCAAGTGCCACGGATTGGATTCATCTCGCAATCTCTATTTCATTATAAAGATATGATTTGTGTTATTTGATTTGATTTGTGTTATTTGCACACCCCACACAAATTAATTAGCCTACTGATGTTGGAGCATCTATAACGTTATCGTAAAAAAAAGCACGGTAGATTGACAGTAAACCTTTAGTACTTTCTAATGATATTGTTATCTTTATTAATATTTTAGATAGTATCTAAGATAGATAGCTAGGGCGGGGGCGTGGTTTCAGCAACAAGTCGCATGGGCTCCAACTTCGTCCCGCCTCTTTGCCCATTTTCAGTTATCCGAGAGTGACGTGCGGTGACGCGCAGCTAAGATGGCAGCGGCCTCATTTTCACGTCAAAACTGCTGTTCAGAACTCTATGACTGACGTCACGGACACTACATCCATATTTTTTTTACAGTCTATGGTCCAGACGGGTCTGTCCCTGCGTCCCAATGTCCATACTATCCATCCTAAATAGTATGTGAGATTAAAATAAGTGTGTCCCAAAGCAGAGTATGTTGAAAAGAGTATGCCAAAAGTCCCCGGATGGTCTACTATTTCCGGTAGATTTTCGAAGTGTTGATCCGTGCACACTATAAAGGCTAATATTGCCCACAACACATTGCGCTTTGGACGAGGATTCAGTTCAGAACTACAAACGCGAGTAAAAAGTGTTAAAAAAATACAAAACATGGCGGATATGCACGATCGACGCTGAGAGGTTTGAGTGACTAATAATCAGTTTAACCTGATGGAAAATATTTATTTAATGTTATCCATGTTATATTTCATCTGCAAATACCAATGTGGACTTTTATAAATATCATATTGGCCATTAACTTTTAAATGCATCATTATGCATTAATATGGAGAGTTCTCCACATGAAAGACCCGCGACTGCAGATCATAGGCTATGTGGTGCATTTCTCTCCGATACGGTAGGAAATTAACTAAATGAAATGTGGAGGATGTAAGATGATTGACAGGCCAGTTTACGGTGACAGGATGAGACAGAGAGCAAAGACGCGATTGTATGACGTGATAGTATGTCCCAAAGCTTGTCTACTATTTTGCTACACACTCAAAAGTAAGTACTTTTTGTTCACAGAAAGAGTACATACTTTTAGGGCGTAGTATAAGTAGGCGAATTGGGACGCAGCATATGTGTCTTCCCCCACTGCGCAATGTGACGTCGGAGTGACGTCTTTTTCATGTAATTTTTGGACGTCCAAATTCGGTCCATTGAAGGGGTTATTTTGTAACGCCAGGCGACGTCTTTTTTCGACGTCTTCCGCATGTCTAATGTTGACGTCCGTGGGACCTCCGTGTAAGGGCTATTTATAGTCCAAATATGGTCGTTTGTGGACGTCTTTTCAACATCAAATTTAGACTTATTTTGGACGTTGTTTTTATAACTTCTATAACTGTGGTCCCATGTCTCCAGGGGGTGGATGACATGTTTTCTGTGGCAGTTAATTTTCCTGTAGCTTTGTTTGGCTCAACTTCTAGTTTCAACAGGAAATGCATTACACCTTCGTATGCATCTCCAGTTATCACCTTCTGCTGAGACAATCAAATGGAGTTTTTGCAAAATGATCTGGAACAGTATGCCACCTTCTGAAATGGGACTAGATCATTTCCCAAAAACTCCATTTGATTGTCTCAGCAGCAGGTGATAACTGGAGATGCATAAGAAGGTGCATTTCCTGTTGAAACTAGCTGTTGAGCCAAACAAAGCTACAGGAGAATTAACTGGCACAGAAAACATGTCCTCCACCCTCTGGAAACATGGGACTACATACAACACTACAGTTATACAAATACTAATAAATCACAATTCAATATCACCATTTTCATCTTTATTAAAAAAAAAAAATGCAGTGATGCCAGCAATGCAGGCTGAAAAGCTGTGCCGTCATTTTGCAATGGTTGAACACTCGCGCGAAATGCCTGACGTGTTGCCTCGGCCAATCAGAGTGGCGTTTACTGGTTGGGTTATGATGATGTGCTGCCTCGACCAATCAGAGTGGCGTTTACTGGTTGGGTTATGATGATGTGCTGCCTCGACCAATCAGAGTGATGTTGACTGGTTTTTGTCTCTTTGGTTGAATCCAAAGCCCCTGATAGAGTTGTCCTCGCCTGTCCTTTAGCTGCTGTTGGTTCTTTTTAAATTAGAAATAAGGAGGATAGGCCTAATATATGCTACCATGAAATTATTTTCTGAACTATAATTTCCCACAAATTGCATTTCCAAATAAATAAACAGATACATGCAAAAATACAAGTATGCATAAAGAAATAACTTGATTAGGCTACTTTAAATAAACCAGTTAAAGAAAAACAGGAAAATGTAAAAAAACAAAAAAACAAAAAAAACAAAAAACAAACATGGCCTGAATAAATAAATAGGCATTCACATAATAAATCGTGTTTGTTTATAAATAATCTGTATGTGAAGAGTTCAGATGCAAAAGCCTCAAAGTGCCATCTGAAATTCTTCTTAGAATGATCATTTTTATAAAGTATAGTTAAGTACTTTCACTTAAATGACAATAGGTAATTTGCATTGCCATTTAAGTGAAATTATTGAACTTAAATATACAAGCTTGATAAAAATGATCATTTTAGAAGAAAAGTTCAGATAGCACTTAGAGGCTTTTGCATCTGAACTCTTCATGTATTAATCATGTTGATAGGCCCTATAAAACAAATATTACTTATTAATCATGTAAATTTCCTGCACCTGTTATAGACGTCCAAATGACGTCCAAAACAATTACCCAGTTCAAGGTCGAATTTTGAACGTCAAGATGACGTCCAAATAGTGGACCTAGTTTGGACGTCGAATAGATGTTCAGAAATGGTCATGGACCGACGGACCTAATATAGACATGATCTGCACGTCTATCCGACATCCAATGTTTAGTGGGCCCGGTTGGGTTCGGGTCCAGCTTTCAAATAATAGACGGGTCCGCGTTGGTTCCGGGTAGTACATTTATGGCATCTCTCGGTTCTGCACGGGTTCTGGTCCAACTTTCAAAATAATAGTCGGGGCCTGGTCGGTTCGGTGTAGCACATTTACGGGTCTCTTCGGGTTCGGGTATGCATTTTTGGTCCCGTGACGACCTCAGACTTTTCAGAGATATGAAGGATGTAATACTATTTTATGGGTATGGCTGAGATAGAAATCTGTGTGTTAAAAATCAATACTTTGATGAACTGGTAACCAAAGTAATTCCATTAAAACCAATGTAATATGCTCTCTCCTTTTTAATTTCATTAGTACTGTGGCTGCTGCATTTTGTATCTATTGTAATTTCACCATAGAAACCTTAGGTAATGAGAATGAGAGAATGAGAATGAGAAAGAGCTTTATTGCCAGGTATGTTGTTTACACATACTAGGAATTTGTTTTAGTGACAGAAGCTCCACAGTGCAACAGAGTGACAGCGACAAGACAAGACACATAATAAAAAGAATAAAAATAATATACAAATTTACAAGGTAGACAAAGTGCAAAAAAAAACAAAAAAAAAAAACCACAATATATAATATAGACAATTGTATGTACAGTTATATGTGCAAATTTGAAATATAAGTAAGTGTTTTAAGTAAATAATGTGTAATAGTGTTGTGTGTTCCGTGTTTGTTAAGTGTTCATGAGATGGATTGCCTGAGGGAAGAAACTGTTCCTGTGTCTGGTCGTTCTGGTGCTCAGGGCTCTGTAGCGTCGACCAGATGGCAACAGTTCAAAGAGGGAGTGTGCTGGATGTGAGGGGTCCAGAGTGATCTTCTTTGCCCTTTTTCTCACTCTGGATAAGTACAGTTCTTGGAGAGTGGGGAGGGTTGTGCCAATGATTCGCTCAGCAGACCGGACTACCCTCTGTAGTCTTCTGAGGTCAGATTTGGTAGCTGAGCTGAACCAGACGGTAATTGAAGTGCAGAGGATGGATTCAATGATGGCAGAGTAGAACTGTTTCAGCAGCTCCTGTGGCAGGTTGAACTTCCTCAGCTGGCGAAGGAAGTACAACCTCTGCTGGGCCTTTTTCACAGTGGAGTCAATGTGAATGTCCCACTTCAGGTCCTGAGAGATGGTGGTGCCCAGGAACCTGAATGACTCCACTGCAGTCACAGTGCTGTTTATGATGGTGAGTGGGGGGAGAGCAGGGGGGTTTCTCCTGAAGTCCACGATCATCTCCACTGTCTTGAGCGTGTTGAGCTCCAGGTTGTTAAGACTGCACCAGACAGCCAGCTGTTCAACCTCCAGTCTGTAAGCAGACTCGTCTCCGTCCCGGATGGGGCCGATGACTGTGGTGTCGTCCGCAAACTAACTCAGCAAGTATACATGGCATTACCACAGTTCTCCATCAAATATCATGATTAAATAACATCACATCTAAAATGTATAAGAAAATTACAAAAAAATACATTCCATTCTGAAAGTCCTTGCAAATTCTGTGCATTAAATCCATTCTGGGTGATCCTCTTGTTTAACATTCTTAACTCGGAGTCAGGCTTGAATTGGTTTGAAATTGATGCCATCCTTAATATTTACATCTGAGTAAAGCTCGCTGTTAGGGTAAGTGGTGGGACATTTCCTCAATATGTGCTAAACGTTACAAATCACAGCACATTTTGTATTTTGGAAGGAGGAACTTCATCAAAACAGGAAGTCAAATGTCACGTTTATGCTAGTCTGGGGAGAGATGTGCTGTAATAATGGAAAATATGTGAAAAACAGTGTTTTTTGAACAACGATGCATGAAAGCATATTCAAGTACACTCCAAAAACAAAATTTAAAGGGGCTAAACAGGCAGTGATGAAGTAGGCGTTGATCTTCTTCTGTGAAGGCGGTGCTTGCTGCCCTTTGATGTCATAGATCCCCACTTTGCAAAATTTATTGGACTAACAAGGAAGTTTTCAGTTCGGAAACTTACAGGATATTCTTAAAGAATGATGACCTCTTATATGTCAATAGCTCAAGGAAAACAGCTGAACAGTGCTAAAAAAACACATTTATCAGATAAAACATGATGTTGTACAAAATCAATTTTTTAAATACAACCTTAAGATCTGATGATGTTTTGTTGTCATTAGTCTTTACAGATCTGATGAGGATGCAGCAGTATGAAGGTACAGTGTGTGTCTGAACTACACTAGATTACATTCATATACTCACAGCTTCATTACTGACATACAGATGATGAACTGATTAAATATTAAAAACATCACAAAATGTCTGTATTAAGTTGTGATTCATATTCTCTGTTTTCTCAGTGGATGTGACTCTGGATCCTGATACAGCTCATCCTGCTCTCATCCTGTCTGATGATAGAAAACAAGTGAGCTGTGGAGACATTAGACAGAAACTCCCAGATAAACCAGAGAGATTTGATTCATATGTTAATGTCCTGGGAAAGGAGGGATTCTCCTCAGGGAGATTTTATTTTGTGGTGCAGGTAAAGGGAAAGACTAAATGGACTTTAGGAGTGGCCAGAGAATCCATTAACAGGAAGGGATTGATCACACTGAGTCCCAGTAATGGATTCTGGACTATTGCTCTGAAGAATGGGAATGAATATAAAGCCTTCGGTAGTCCTCCTGTCTCTCTGTCTCTGAGAGTGAAGCCGCAGCAGGTCAGTGTGTTTGTGGATTATGAGGAGGGTCTGGTCTCCTTTTATGATGTGGAGTCCAGCTCTCATATCTACTCTTTCACTGGTCAGTATTTCACTGGGAATCTCTATCCATTTTTTAGCCCAGAGCCTAATGATGGAGGTAAAAACTCACCTCCACTGATCATCACATTTGACATTTATGCAGAGTTGTAGTACTCAAGACCACTCTTAAGACCATTTTTTGAAGGTCTTGGTCTTGCCTCAGTCTTGACTACATTCTTAGGGCGTTTTCACACCTGTAGATTGATTGCACTGTTCCAAAACAGGGACTTAATTTGTTACAATGTTGCCTTCTTGGTTCAGTTTGCTTTCACAAGGCAATATTCGCAGAGTTAGTTTGCAATCAGGCCGAGATAACCTCGTTCTGGATGTCTCGGAGCATTTGTTTTGGTGCAGATCCAAGCGTGATTGTCATGTTCACATATGCCTAAACAAACCGAGCCCAGGGAGAAAATGCACCAGGTTACAAAACAAATGCTCAGGTGAAGTGTGAAAGCACCCTTAGACTAAAAGGACTAAAAGGATTTTGTTTCAAAACCAGTCAAGACCACAACTGCTGGGATATTACTAAATTGCCAGTGCATTGTCTGATTTATTTATTAGCATTGTTAATGTGATTAGATGTAAAACTTACTGCTTAAGATGCAATCAATAACTTATTTCTAATTTGATTCATATATATTGTGCTGGTTCAAAAATTAATGAGGGATTGTGTAAAAAATGTCACAAATTAATACAAATGCTCACAAAATTCAAGATATTGTTGCAAAAAACTACTTGTATGAGATCTGGATTTTTATATTATAACGTGATATAACTAAGCAATATTACAAAGCTATTTTCACAAATTTCAGCATAATTGCAAACATGATATTGCTTTTGTACAAACATTCAGTAAAACATTATTTTTAAATATTATTCTCAACATTATTTATGCATTTGTAATTTACCAATTCAGATGCATCTTCTTTACCACCTCTGCAGTGCAAAGATGAATTTTGTTGTTAATGATTTTAAAAATAAAAATAAGACATTTCTCAGGCGGTAATGTGGATCTTTATGAATTTAAGGAGTGCTGGTCTGGTCTTGGTCTTGACTCAGTCTCGCCCTGCCTTGGTCTTCTTTTGGTCTCAACCCCTCAATATCTGGTCTCATCTTGGTCTCAACAAACATTGTTCTTTTTCTCAACTTGGTCTCAGATTAGGTGTTCTTGACTACAACACTACAATTACAATAAATGAATTTACACCCCTAATATGAAATTCTTAATGAAAATAATGCTTCATGTAATTAATGTTTAAAAACATCAAAAATATATGTGTTCTTACTTAAAGAATGAGAATTGTTTGTTGTAGCTGCTTGGTTAACATCTAAGTGATTACAGCATCTGAATGAAGACATTAATGTTGCTGTACTCTTAATGAATAAATTATTGTGTCTGTTTTATTGTGTCCAATATGTGTAACAGATATTTTTGAGTGTGATTCTTACATTCTAGGTTCACAACCATAATTCAGGCTCATCAGTTTGATTTGTACATAAAATTCACACGCTCTAGGTGGCCTTATAAACATGTTAAGATGAAATTTTAAAAATATATTTATATATAAAATTCAGCATTCATAGATGTTGTTTTTACAGTATATTTCATCACAGTAAACAGTTAGCAAAGCTGAGTTATCTTGAGATGCGAGAATTTTTTTGTGAGAAGTTCACCTGTGCATATGTGTAAATATGAATGGGCCTAATTTACACAATTATTAGTGAATTATAAGTGGACCTGTTGTAGGAATGAATGAATGAAAAACAAATATAGATAGAAAGTTGAAAAAAAAGGTAATAAAGATAAGAATTAAAAGTCCAAACACCATATTAGCTTCCATCTCAAAAAAGTGCCAACACTGCATGGTACCATAATAGCATGGTAACAGAATAGCTTAGTGAAGTGAGATAAGTTCTACAGTCATTATTTTTATGCGGTGAAAACGACAATTCCCACAACACCGCGAAGAGGAGCAGCAGGCGCCAGCACTTCCGGTTCATCTCGGATTGAGTGTGTTATTTAATCGAGCTTGGTGTTTTCTCATTATTCTATTTTCACTGGAAATGTCTGAGAATATTTGAGGCCCTCAATGACTACCAGTGTTGTGCCGAATTATGTGACCCTAGTAGGTGCTGTATAGAGTGGTACAGGCCTAAATGCAGTCACCAGGAGTAAAAAGATAAAGGTTAGAGATAAAAAAAAGAGAAAAGATAAAGGATAAAGAAACAGACTAGGACATGACGCTCGACTTAAACATCACCATCAATAAACTTCCGCCAAGTCTTTCAGCTTTCATCTAAAAACATTCTCTCAGAAAGTGTGAGTTAGACTAGTTTATATGTCAAGTTGCCATTTTGCGGCATGTTTCTACAGCTGCCCTAAACAGACAAACACTCTACAGAGCGCATTTTTATTATTATTATTTTTAATCTCTACATGCAATTTAACATTTAAAACTAGCACAACTCGGTATGCTACCAACCTGACTGTAAAACAAATGCATAGAGTGAATACAGCTAGCTCACACCTATTACAACATAATATTTACACACAAAAAAAATTCTTACTCCACAGACCGTGTACCACCAGGTCTTTCAAGTCTTGGTCGACGTCTCCAGTCCAGGCCGGACCCAACATGAAGACGTGATGCTGAAACAGAATGAATCTCTCATTGACTTTGAACTGTTTTTTTTTTGTTTTTTTTTTTGTTTTTTTTGTACTGTAACATGCTTTTCATTTAGAGTTTTCTTTGACCTTTAGGCCTTTGCATTTAGACTGCTGTATGTTTGCAGTATGTAAGTGCTGAATATGCAGACATTCAATACCATATAATATTGAATATAATACTGTACTTGCAGTACATACAGTACACTATACAGTATCTCACAGAAGTGAGTACACCCCTCACATTTTTGTAAATATTTTATTATATCTTTTCATGTGACAACACTGAAGAAATGACACTTTGCTACAATGTAAAGTAGTGAGTGTACAGCTTGTATAACAGTGTACATTTGCTGTCCCCTCAAAATAACTCAACACACAGCCATTAATGTCTAAACCGCTGGCCACAAAAGTGAGTACACCCCTAAGTGAAAATGTCCAAATTGGGCCCAATTAGCCATATTACAACATAATATTTACACACACAAAAAATACTTACTCCACAGACTGTACCACCAGGTCTTTCAAGTCTTGGTTGACGTCTCCAGTTTATACAAGGTAAGGAGAATACTTTGAGTACACTTTGGCTCCCCTGGTAAAAAAACAAAAAAGAATGCTAAGCATACTTGAAGCCAGATTAACTTTCAGTATACTTCAAGTGTGCTAATGATTAGATAACTGGTATTTTTAGTATATTACAGTTTTTCACAATTGCTAAGACAGTAAACTCCATTTTCTAAACCAAATTATCAATAGTCCAAACCATTTTGTCAAATAAATCCCTCTTTCTGCAAAACCTTAAACAAGTTTAGGCAGTTAGACACTGTTTGCAAATCTCGTTAACTCTTTTTGCAAAACTCTAAACACGTTCTCCCTCACTAAAACACATTTCATACTGTGATGCACTTTTGCTGCAAAATGGTAAACAAAAGCACCAAAAGTTAATCACAACTACAACACAGTTGTCATCCTTTACACACGACTCAAAATTGTTCACACTTATTTCTAATGATGTGATCAAACAAACTGTATGAAATATAGGCCAGTTCAGAGTGCACAGGTGACACAGGTGCTGAATGATGATATAAAAATAGATGGAAACAATCTGAAAAGTAGAGGAGGAAGAGTATGTGTAAGAGGATGATGAGGAGAAAGAGCAAGGTGTGTGGAGACAAGGCTGGATCCGGCACACCAGAGGGTTTTCCCCTTTGCCTGGCAAGAGACGACATTGCCTGTGATGTGGACAAAGTCCTCAACAATATTCAATAATCAACAATATTATTGAACTGACAGCACTGACATTATAGGATGAGAACTGAACTGAGCTAGATGATGACATCACTGTTTCTGCAGAACTGCTTTATAGAGGAAAATTAAGTTTTTCTCGATTGCTTAAACACAAAAACCGGTTTCTTGTAGCACAAAAACCGATACGCTTATGTCATTCCCAAACACACACATGCATTTTCCATAACTGTAGACACTATTCACCCGTTTCCACACATGCTTCAATATTCAAAACTCAATCTGTAAAAACTTTCACAAGTGGCCAAATAAATCATTCATTGCAGCTATGAAGTTTGTTGTAGCATTCAATATAACAATATAGTGTGAAGTTGTGTGTAAGTCTGTTTTATGTTTTATTTTACCTTCTGATTCTCTTATAGTTGTTTTATTTCTATTATTTTACATTGATATTGAGGTCAAACTGTATTGCCAATTTCTTTATTTTACATTTCTTTATTTGTCTTTTATTCTTGTTTTTGAGTATTTTTATATTGACATTGTGTGAAATTGTATATTAGTTTTTATGCTTGTGAAGCACTTTGAGTTGCATTCCATTTATGAAAAGTGCTATACAAATAAATGTTTATTAGGGGTTCAAGCACGAAGTGCTGAAAACTTATTGTAATTGTACTGATTTTTATTATTTTATTTCTTCTTCCCTAAAACTGAATGTGCAGCCCAAACCGTAAGGCCTAGAGACTTGAAACTTTGTCAAATGGTAGTAGTCTTGCTCGCTACACAGATACCTGGACTCATCAAAATTGGTCAATAGATGGCGCTACAGTGATCAAATGTGTGAAATGTCTCATAACTCCTAGACTGTTTGTCCCAGACTCGAGTGTTTTATATCATTGGAAAGCTGAATCAATGATGAACAAAATGTATATCTCCATTTTCATTTCTGCCTAGAAAAAATTTCCGCCATTTTGAATTTTGTCCAAAACCTACTTTTGCGAACTAGTCATAGGTTTTTAGTCATAACTCAAGTCATAACTCAAGAACGAAATGAGATATTTGCACCAAACTTGGTACACATATGTAGGGGCACAATCTTTATTCACGATAAAAAAAATCGCGTTGATTACACACTAGGTGGCGCTATAACAGGGAAAAAAAACCTTGAAAACGGCTATAACCACCTGACCGTTAGTCCCTGCTGGGAAAATTGGCATGCAATGTCTTGGTCCAAGGGGGCATGACAGTCTATAGCTGTGTCCCAATTCAGGGGCCGCGGACTTCGAAGTGCATGAAAGGGGTGGGGGGTTGCCAGGTCTGCGCAACAAAACCACCAAAAGTAGCGTAATCACAGCACAAGTGTAAAAGTATCCCAATCCCAGACCTGGCAACAATGAGCCGAGTGTCCTTACATGGCTAGCGGCTGTGTGACAGACAGAGTCAGAGACAGTTGATGTTTGTGTGCATTTTAAAGTTTTATGACTTTCTATTGGGTTTTGACACGTTAACTGCCGAGAACGACGGGACACCAAAATATGTATGGTTAAACTATGTAATGTTAGTTTTATATATTTAGCAAGTTAACCTTGCTTGTTTGTTTTTTATGTTAAATGAAATGTTAACTTGGAAAATATATACATTCATATATTTATACATTTACTCTGTATTTAAGTCTGAATTTAAAGTACAGTACTTTTAGTTTTCAACTGCACTCCATCTCAGAGACAGATATTGCATTTATGAAAAACTGATGATTTGGACATCCCAGATATTACAGTTTGATTGGTGAAACCGGGGCATTGCTTACATTTGAATTCACACCTGAACTCCTGTCGTCACTGGCGCGCAATGAACTGTGGGATAGTGTAGACCGCGAAGTGTCTTGAGATGGGCGCTTCATTCCACTGGGAAACGGAGAGGGCAAAGCCACTGGAAGGCAAGCCTGCAAGGTTTTGGGGGCAGTCGTGGCCTAATGGATAGAAGTGAAGAAGTGAAGTGAAGTGACATGTGGCCAAGTATGGTGACCCATACTCGGAATTTGTGCTCTGCATTTAACCCATCCAAGTGCACACACACAGCAGTGAACACACACCCGGAGCAGTGGGCAGCCATTGCTGCGGCGCCCGGGGAGCAGTTGGGGGTACGGTGCCTTGCTCAAGGGTCTCNTTCACTGCTTTTTGTGTGTGTGCACTTGGATGGGTTAAATGCAGAGCACAAATTCCGAGTATGGGTCACCATACTAATGCTAACGCTCCACCCCCCGCGGTACGCAGGGAAGGAGACCAGAGGCTGTTTTTTGAATGGAAGTCAATGGATAAGAGGCTTCACTGTGCTGATTAAACAGCTTTTGTGGGGAAATAGCTAATCATTTAATTAATGGACAGCCTGTTTGCCAATCTTCAGCATGTTTTACACTAAACAATACTTTCGTTGGGAACTATATGTAGATTTTAGCTTGATAAAAATGTATTTTTTTAAGAGAAGGCAGACTAGGGAATGTTGCGACTGACGTCACTGCCATTACATGATAGGTTGAGAGGTGCAACACGTGATTAAGTTAGCCGTTACGATTTCTCCAATGGTGAGAGATACAGACCCTCTTATCTTCCCATTATCCCTGCGTTCCATTCGGAAGGGCTCATCCCTATGCCCTAATCCCTTCAGAGGGTTTACCCTCCGGAGTGAGAGCTTCGAAGGGATGAAGGGTGTAGGGATCAAAAAAACTCTTCTTTTGGAACGCATTTCTGCGTCATCTTAACAAGACAAGTCAATGTCGTTTTGACCATAATAATGTACCAAATCTAACTTGTATAAATATTACAATAGTATAGAAAAATATTATACATACCTTTATAGTTAAAATCGAACTCTGAGCCTCCTGTACCCATTCTGTGACATCAAACTTCCCTGTGCAAAGGATCATGGGGGCCCGAAGTGTCCATCAGTTGTTCCCTTCGAAATCCTTCATTCCGAAGGGCCCTTTGAAGTGGCCAGTTTTGAGCACTTCGGTTTGGAACGAACCTTCAATATGGCGACCATGATTATTTTCACTCCGAAGTGCCCTTCGGAGGGCGATATATTCCGTTTGGAACGCACCGTATATACAATCTCTGGAGAGGGTGCACTTTAAGTCGCTCTCGAATTACGTCATCCCTCCTCGCGCTTTTTTCCCCGTTTTCTCAAGAACAGAATACAGTGCACAAAAATTGTCAATGAAACAGCCTAATTTTTGTACATTTTATTTTTTTAATTTAAGTTAACAAATGCATAAGATATTAATGTATAGATTATATTTGTAATGTAATTTATTTGTAAATGAGTCGGAGTAATTTCTGTTAAACTTTTTTTTTATATATACATATGTTCACGTGTAAATAAAAGAGAATTGTTCTGTTCATTGTTTATTTCTTTTATGCAACTTGTAATTTTAAATGAAAAATTATACGTAGGCCTATATAATATTTTTTCATCATGTAAATTAAATGTTTTTACATTAAATACATCGTTCTAAAGCTACATTACATAAAGTTCCTTTTACAACTATATACAAAAGAAATTAGATTTAACATCAGAAAAATAGCATAACATTTTAAATCATCAGTATATAAAACAGAACAAAACATATTTGTGTACACTTTCATTCGGCTGAGAAGGGAGACGCTGGTGGAGCGTATTATATATATATATAAAAATCAGAAATATTTGAACATACAAAATCTATGGTCCATACAATTTTTGTCTTGGTCATCATCATAGCTTTAAATTTCTTGCCTGTTACAAATAGTCATGCTCAGCAGGTATATTTTAAGATGTCAGAGCAAGGTTCTTTTAGTTAAAACAACTGACACAGTTAACATTTCATTTAACATAAAAACAAACAAGGTTAACTAGTTGCTTACGATATAAAACTAACATTACATAGTTTAACCATACATATTTTGGTCCAGTGTCCCGTCGTCACCAGCAGCACAAGCATGTCAAAACCCCGTAAAGTCATAAAACTTTAAAATGCACACAAACATCAACCGTCTCTGACTCTAGGCGTTTCTCAATGTCAAGGAAGGATCCTCGGAAGCCAGAATTTCGAGGATGCTACGTCATCGACATCCGTCGAAGGACTGTTCCAATGTCGAGGATCCTCGGAATTTCAAACAAGGACTGAGTCCTTCGTTCGAAAAATATCCCATACACAGGAAAGGATGCATATGTGTAGCCTTCGCGCTCTTTGCGCTCTCAAATCACCCACAATCCTATGCGCGCAGCTTGTTCAAAAAATTGTCTGTCACACAGCCGCTAGCCATGTAAGGACACTCGGCTCATTGTTGCCAGGTCTGGGATTGGGATACTTTTACACTTGTGCTGTGATTACGCTACTTTTGGGATGGTTTTGTTGCGCAGACCTGGCAACCCTCCACTCCAAAACCGCACCCCTTTCATGCACTTCGAAGTGCGCGGCCCAAAGACTGTAAAAAAAAGATGGACGAAGCGACGCCGCTTCCTTCCACTGTATTGAACTGAAGCCAAAACGGACGCCGAGGGGCGCGGACACGTTACGCAAAAACGTCAAAAAAAAAGAAGTTTGGAGCCTGGGCATGCGCAGAAGGAATCGTCAGTGGGGCCCGGAGGCGGAGTCGCGGTATCAAACTTCCGCCCAGACGACTGCGTCATCATTGATGTATTTTAAATAGGCTATATAAATTATTCTCAATTTAAAAATCTACCTATAAAATAATAGGCTATTCTGTTTCTAGAGCAATAATATTTTTGAAACAGCAAATTCAGTAGATAAACTCAATATAATATGCCACTAGAAACAACTCTAAAAACGTTCATAAATGGTCCTGCCATTTTAAATAAAGGGTTAAACTAAGGTTACAGGGGATCGATTGCTGTAGGCAGTGCTCTATAATTTATTAGAGTAGGCTATCATTAGTTTTATCCTAGACCCATAAAAATAATTAGTAACTGCCAGATAACGATCACCTGCTTTTTCCCGTCATACTGAACGTTAGGAGTGTTATCTTAACTAATAACATTTATTAATTGGCTTATAAAGCCCACATTTAACGTTACAGAGAAAAGCTCAGATATCCGTCAGATCCTGAAGGTCGGTTAGTACAGTTTACTGCTGAACAACTCATTTTGTCTGTGTGCAATAACACAGAAATTGAAAATTAATAGTTAGTTATATATCTTCAATCTCCCCTCGAAGCACCGACAGTCCTCAGACAAGCTGTCAAATCAACTGTGAATCACGACGACACGCCCCGTTTCTATAGCACCAAATTGCTCGCTAAAATCAAACTGATCACAAAAACGAACAATTGAATATAAATCAGCTTGATAACAACTACCTTAAATGACCAAAACCATCTTTCGGAAAATTTTATTTGAAGCATAATTTATTTTTAAGTTTTCACTTAAGTCTCATTCGTCTGCATTGAGAGGGCGGGGTTTATGACATGTACTGCATCCAGCCTCCAGGGGGCGATCAAAGAGACCGCAGCTTCACTTTTTTAAATTTTTAAAAAACATCACTTAGTATGAAAAATGTCCCCACACGGACAAGGATTTCAGATATTGCCATCTTTGTGGGGACATTTCCCCATAATGTAGGGTTTACCAGGCCACACACTCCTGTCCCACCCAGTTTTTAAATCATAGTTACAACATTGTCTCCCATGCGGTTACACTGCAAAAGGGAAAATGGGACAAAATGGAAAGTTATGTTGACCCATGACCTATATGAATGAACAATTTTGTGTGAATTCTATTAAACAGTACATTTAACAGTATAATTTCTATACATATTACATAAGGATAAGCTTAATACCATTAAACAATTGAAAAATGAGCTAAGATTTAGTTTGTGTGTCATATTTAATCTATTTTGTTGTGTTGTAATAATTGTAAAAATAAATAAATAAATAAATCTGCATCTAACCTATAAATTGTGTATGTGTACATCATTAAATCAAACTAAAGAAACCAATAAATTTATTGGAGTTCTAATGGTTCATACTGGTGTCCAGTAGATACCAACGTGTAATCTATAGGTTGCCAAAGATGTTCTATTGGTCCTTAATGGTATCCAATAGGCAAAATATGCTACCAATAGAAGAAAGCAAATTACCAATAGAAACCCACTTGGACCATTACATTTTCCATTAAAACCAATACAGGCAAATAGGCAAAACATGCCACCAATAGAAAAAAGCAAATTACCCATACAGACCCACTAGGACCACTACAGTTTCCATTAAAACCAATACAGTTCCCTTTAAAACCATTAAAACCATTATAATTTCTGTAATGGTTTCTATTGTTTTTTTCAGCAGGCGGGACGAAGTTGGAGCCCATGCGACTTGTTGCTGAAACCACGCCCGCCCTAGCTATCTATCTTAGATACTATCTAAAATATTAATAAAGATAACAATATCATTAGAAAGTACTAAAGGTTTACTGTCAATCTACCGTGCTTTTTTTTTTTACGATAACGTTATAGATGCTCCAACATCAGTAGGCTATTTAATTTGTGTGGGGTGTGCAAATAACACAAATCAAATGGGATTTCATACCTTTAAAATGAAATAGAGATCGCGAGATGAATCCAATCCGTGGCACTTGGTATGTATATCTCTCAAATGTTCTCTCAAACAAATGAGCATGTGTCCAAAGTATAATTTTTCAAAATAGTGCAGCAGTTTTAGTTATATCCAAGCAGTGCTGTCGGAGCTGTATATACTCCTGGTATTGTCATTGTAGTAAATCTCAGGAACAAAACTTTTAGCCAAGGCCACGACGATCCAACGTGTGTTCTGTTTATCTTCCGCATGCGAGCGCATGTACACAGACACACATCAGTCTCGAGTATATAAATACGACTGAGATGCCAAATTCAGCGGCTGAAATGAGCTGCTGAGGTAACGGCTCACAGACAGCAGCGGCATTCCTGTCACTCAAGTGACCACGCCCTTAATTATGCAGAACTTTAAGGCTTAATATAATTTAAACAGATGAGCTATAAAAAAATTCACCCCCCTGTCATGAAGGGCAACATTCGCAGTATAGACCAAAACCACAATTTGAACCAGACTGTAAACATGTTTTTTTTCTGCTGTAAACTTGGCTAATTTAACATGATGGTCAATGAGATTCTGAATCACTTCTGCAGCCTGCCCCTATAGCGGGCAGTCGATGAATTGCAGTATCACTTCCATATTGCCTTCACGAGAAACTGGGGGAGGTTGCCCCTTGATTGGGACACAGCTTATGAGGACATTGGCGTAACTCGAAAAACATGGCCGCCATCGCCCAGTGAAGTTTGAGCACCTAACAGACAAGGTTAACGGAGGCCAATCAGAACGAAACTCGGTGGGCATGTTCGACTCGTAGTCCTAGAGGTCTGTAAGAATTTTGAAAGAAATCGGCCACAAGTTGGCGCTAACGAGTTTTACGCCTCAGTAATCACGTGGTGTTTCACAAATCCACACAATATGCATATCATTTGATAGATCTCCTCATGTTTAACAACTTTGCCTCAAGAACCAATGCTGTCAATCAAATCGTTCATTAATTATTTGCAAATATGTGAAAAACCTACTCTTGCGAACTAGTCCTTGGTTTTTCACCCAATCAGAACAAAACCAGTGCAGGACAATTCTCTGGACTCTCTAGATCAATAATTATCAAAAAAAGTTGAACTTTATCATTTGGGTCGTTATAACAGGGTCATTTAGAAAATGGGTGTGGCAAAATATACTCAAAAGCCTATAAATCCTAAACGAAAACTCGGAACTTCACGAAAATAGGTGACCATAGGCCACACATGATTCTAAATAAGCATGAACAATTTTGTGGAGATTGGGCAACAGTTATAGAAGTTATAACAGTTAGAATGATGAAAAATGACTATTTTCCCATGATTATAAATGGAATCTCCACCAATTCAGGCAGCACCGGGCTCATTCGAACCGTCTAGATGAACTCTGTCCACTGTATGAATTTCAAAAACCACCGGGCACCATTTAAAATGGCGGCCGCCAATGACGTCACAGTCCCGGTATATTTATGCCGCGTTCCAGGCAACCCATAACCCGTGTTTTTCCAACCTTCTACCCGTGAAAGTGCACTGGAACAGCAGTCAAATCCGTGACTTCCCACCCGTGAACTCGTACTAGATCGATGTACTCCCAGTTACGGGTTCTGACGTCACATAGCCCGCGAAACAACAATGGCAGCCCCTACGGATGCGGTGTTTATGCAAGTGCACAGTAAAATAAAAGGTATAACAGCTTCTTTTGCCTTATGCGCCGTTTTCCTCCTGTTTCCCTCAAATAAGCAAGGAGTAAGCACTTTTGGCGATAGAAATAATTGTTAATGAGCATAAGCCCCGTACGGTCCGCCATGTTGGTTTGTTTACACTTTTACGCAGTTTGGCGTAACTTTCCTGGATCGCTACAAAGTCGTGAGTCATGATTTGAAGTCATGACTTACGGGCTCAAAAACCTGCCTGGAACGCAGCATAACTCAGGAACCGAAAGTCCCCGCGAGCTCAAACTCAGATGACAATTTCCCCTCCAGATCCTTGAGCGGCCACATCCGTCACGGGCCTTGGGGACGCCCCCCAGCGGATCGCTAGTCCGCGGGTCCCCCGAATTTAAATGGCCGTAACTCCCTCGTTGGAAAGTTCTTTTTTCCCCGACTACATTCAAGTTTAGTGCGATTTGGACTGGGCGTTCTCGAGATATAAGCACAAAAAGATACGCATTTGACCGGGCGTAACTCCCGACCCCCAACACTCACTACCCCCGTGATGGTCTCTTTCCAAAGGGCTCGTTAAGCTCTATCAACCCTCTGAGTTTCACAATTTTTGACGTCCTCTTCCTGAGGTATAAGCGAAAAACCAAATTCCCATTCATTCAATAAACCAGAAATTGTGTTAGAAAGATGAGACTTGCACTAAGCATTTTCTTACCTATCATGTATTTCAAATATCTACAACAATATGTGTGTGTGTAAGCATGTTTAATGGACTTAACATGGAAAATGTACTTTAAACACAAACCATTTTTAAAATGAAAGTGAGCCAATAACTGGTCCTTTGCTCTCACCTGCTGGTTAAAGTAGTCATTTTGTCATACTAATATTGTTCTATAATGTATATTTAGACTTGATAAAAATCACTCAAATTACAATCACATTTTGTCAGAATTCATCACTTAATTTCTGTTGAAGTATTAATGACAATTGTGCCACAGTATGAGCACATGTGTTTATTAAAGGCCTTAAATGCTTGAACCCTGGTAAATGCTGCTTGCAGCTTTAATTATTATTATTATTATTAAATGATGAGATAGACAAAATTGTTGGCATCTGATAATAGATGAACCCACAATTTTCTCTTAAATAACTTGAAAGTGACATCCATCGTTGTTTAATCCATATTTTTGATTCAACTGAATATTTTGAATAATAAAACAAATTAAAATGCTATGGTCATAAATGGACCCTTAACCTTAGATTTTGTTTACAGGCAGTTTCTGTGTCTCTCAGTGAGACTTCTGCTCATTTCAACAGGAAGTTCGGCTCGTTCTTCCTGAATAAACTGCTCCAACTGTCTCAGGATTGAAGGATCTTTCTCTAAATGTTTCAGCTCTTTACAGATGTTTGATTTATTTAGTTCAGGCCACTTCAGAATAGTCCAAAGTTTTGTTCGTAGCCATTCTTGGGTGCTTTTAGCTGTATTGTAATGATGGGTCAACAGCGTGAGGATCCATTTGCAGCGTCTTTATTATGACAACACAGCACCGTACAAACAGGGGCAAGACAGTAGCGTAAACAAGGACAGGCTTAGGTCGAGACAGGCGGCAAGGAAACAGGGTCTTACTACAGGCAGAGGTCGTGGCAGGCAGCAGGCAAACAGTCCAGGAAACAGGCAAGGGTCAAGGCTGGCGGCAGAGGTTCACAGAAGCAAGGCAGTCCAATCGGTAACAAGATAAGTGTACAAGAAAATGCTCAGAAGTGATCACCAAGGCAAATCAAGACTTCGCGGTGTATGGATGCGTGTGTGAGTGTTTTATAGTGTGAGTGTAATGCCGTGCAGGTGTGTGTGCAATCAGTCCCAGGAATGAGGGTCTATGGGTAATGTAATCCAGATGGGAACATGTCAATATTCCGGTGACGGCTCCCTCCGGCGGCCGGGAGGAAGAGCCGCGGGAGCCGTATTCATGACAGAGCCCCCCCCCCTCTGCGAGCGGCTCCAGATGCGAGGAAGCGGGCGCCAAGGTCTGCCACGTGGACGAGGGGCCGGTCTCTCCGGATGCGTCCGATGAAACTCTTCCATGAGTGATGGATCCAGGATGTCATCCCTGTTGACCCAGGACCGCTCCTCCGGGCCGTATCCCTCCCAGTCCACCAGATATTGCAGCCTTCCACCCCGGCGCCTGGAATTGAGTAACTCTCGAACCTGGTAGGCTTCCTCGCCTTCGATGATCAGGGGTGGGGGGTTGCGGGTCTCGGCTCCCGCTGGCTCCTCTTTCGGTCCCCCGGAGGGTTTCAGCAACGACACATGGAAGGTGGGAGAGATGCGATAATTAGCAGGCAAAATCTAATTGAAATGACACAGGGGTAATTTGTTTGAGAATTTGAAAAGGCCCTACAAACCTGGGACTGAGTTTGCGACATGAAAGTCGAAGGCGAAGATCCTTGGTGGACAGCCAGACCCACTGCCCCACGGTGTAGCGAGGATTGGGACGTCGATGTCTGTTTGCCTGATTCTCCTGTCGCCTCACAGCCCGCTGGAGATGGTGATGAGCCAAATCCCAGGTTTCCTCGCTTCGACGCATCCACTCTGTGACTGATGGTAGATCGGATGGTTGCCCTGACCAGGGGAAGAGAGGTGGTTGAAAGCCCAAGACGCATTGGAAGGGTGTGATACTAGTAGCAGGTTTCCGTAAGGAGTTTTGAGCATACTCAGCCCACATTAAGTAGCGGCTCCAATCGGCCTGGTTCTGATGGCAGTAGGTGGGAAGGAATCGTGTTAGCTCTTGATTCGTGCGTTCGGTCTGGCCGTTGGATTCAGGATGGTATCCAGAGGTGAGGCTGATATTAACGTTGAGTTGCTTGAAGAAGGCGGCCCAGACTCGAGAGGTAAACTGAGGACCCCTGTCGGACACTATGTCTTCCGGCAGTCCATAGAAGTGGAAGACCGAATTGCAAAGGAGTTCAGCGGTCTCTAGTGCTGTGGGTAGTTTGGGTAGTGGCAGTAATCGGCATGCTTTGGAGAAGCGGTCAATGACAGTGAGAATAGTGGTGTGACCCTGGGATTCGGGCAGGTCGGTGACAAAGTCTATTGCTATGTGGGACCAAGGACGTTGGGGAATGGGAAGAGGTTGGAGCAGACCTGCAGGAGCTTGATGCGAGGTTTTGGTGGTTTGGCAGGCGATACAGTTGTTGATGAACTTAGTGACATCTGCAAGCATGGTTTCCCACCAGAACTGATTTTGAAGGAGCTGGAGCGTGGCTGTGATACCTGGATGGCCGGAACTGGGGAAATCGTGGACTTGATGTAATAGTTTGTCCCGGAGCTGAATGGGGACGAATGTCCGATTAGGTGGGCATGCTACTGGAGGTGCTGTTTGTTCGTTGAACTGC
>RJVU01028972.1:0-33462 GCA_003731715.1 Anabarilius grahami
TTTTTTTTTTTTTTTTTTTTTTTTTGGTGAATGTATGATTTCAGTTCCCCTCAAGTTCACACAGGGCGTAGCTCATCACATTAACTAAATGTTCCACAACCAAAAAGTGCCTAAATGTGTCTACATTTTAATTGTGAAAACATTCCTACATTTTAATTGTGACTTAAGTATATAAATATCTTTTTACGGGGAACTGTATATGTGCGCTCGATAAGAGTTTTGAAGGTCATTCAAGGACACATTAATAGTGCAGCTTTAAAACTTTGTTCACTGATCAGGGTCTCTGATGTGATTTGGTTGCTAATGGCATGTATCTATAAATACACATCCTAGAGTGAACAGCAATTTAAAGATTACAAACAAGAGTGTGGACTAAAACTGGAGGTCATGAGAGATTTAAAGGTCGTTAACAGCTGTTACAACATTCTTCAGGTTACAACCGTAATGATACAAGGGTCAGATGGACCCCACAGGAACTTCTTATTATGAACATTTATTGCACTCATTTGAAAGCCACCACCCAGTCGTGAGTAAACAGTGCATGTTTATGTATGAATGTGGCAGATAAGACAGAAGTTCATACACTCTAACAATCAAACAAACAAACTATTTACACATGCAAAAGGCACATGTTCAGTTTAAAATAAATTAGGGAACTAGTCCCTTCCACAAGTAGAGGGGAAATGACTGTTTGAGAGAATGCATTTCTGCACTGTGGTTGGCTATGCTGTTCGACGCTCAGCCGAGAGAGAAAATAGCAGAGGGTTACAGTTCTTCTATGCATGGCAGAGATTGGGTAACAGGGCTGAAAATACATGCTGGATCACATGGAGCTTCACAGAAATGAGAATAAATATTTTTATAATGCACGCAGCTGGTGGGGGTGATTCCCTCATCTCTGGTTTCCCTGTAGAAATACTGAGTCCAGCGACTCCACAGCCCCTCTAAAAAAAAACACTGCCTTGTAATTGAGCTCCCTCTCATGTAGAATGAGCATTTGTCCTATGACCATTAAAAATTTTGATCTAGCATTTTTTAATATCTAGGTCTAAAATGTGATTTTGGTTCCTGTATTAAGGCTAGTCAAAAATAAAAGTTTTGTGCCACAGACACGAAAGTGCTGGATGGGTAAACTAATCCAGGATTTATATTGAGATTAATCGCTGTTTGTTCACTTGTCAATGCCCCTGTAAGTCTTTGAGAAGCTAGGGGGTGTCACAGAATCCTACCATTTAACATCTGACTGACCTCTCAGACATGCATCTACTCTTAAAATAAAACAAAGACAGAAAAAAAAAAATACTGAATCTACAGTGCTCAGCGTAAATGAGTACACACCCTTTGAAAAGTAACATTTTAAACAATATCTCATTGAACACAAAAACAATTTCCAAAATGTTGACAAAACTAAGTTTTATATAACATCTGTTTAACTTATAACATGAAAGTTAATAATATAACTTAGAGAACAAAATTTTCAGTTTTACTCAAATTAGGGTGAGGCAAAAATGAGTACACCCCACTGAAAGTCTCTGGAGCAAAGCTAAATTTTAGACTGCAATTGTCTAATTTAACAAGAATTCAACCACAGGTGAGTCTAATTATTCATTACACAGGTGTCCAGCAGACAGTTGACCATAAAAGGGTGTTAAAACCCCTTTCCATTTCACGCTGTCAGCAATTGCACCACATGGAAGAGAAATGTCACAAGACCTGAGAAAGAAAATAATTTCTTTACACCAGAAAGGTGAAGGCTACAAGAAGATCAGCACAGCTTTACTTATCAGTCAGAATACTGTAGCAAAAGTGGTACAAAAATTTTATTAAGATGGAACTGCAACCATCTCACAGAGACGTCCAGGTCGTCCACGGAAGGTAACACCTCAACAGGAGCGTCTTCTGATGAGAAGGGTTGAAGAAAATCGGCATGCAAGTTCACTGCAGTTATCTAAAGAATTAGAAAGCCAAACTGGGGTGACTATTTCCTGTGACACAATACGGCGTACACTGCAGAGGAATGGCATGCATGGGTGCTGTCCACGAAAGAAGCCTCTCCTAAAGCCCAGGCACAAAAAAGCCCACCTACAGTTTGCCAGGGCCCATGCTGACAAAGATGAAGACTACTGGGACTCTATACTGATTAGATGGTGATGAGACCAAGATAAATGTTTTTGGAACTGATGGCTTCAAAAATGTATGGTGTTGCAAAGGTGAGGAATACAAAGAAAAATGCAAGGTCCCTACAGTGAAACATGGTGGTGGCAGTGTCCTTATGTGTGGCTGCATGATTGCTGCTGGTGTCGGGGAGCTGCATTTCATTGATGGCATCATGAATTCACAGATGTACTGCCCTATACTGAAAGAGAAGATGCTACCATCACTCCGTGCCCTTGGTCATCGTGCACTTTTCCAACATGACAATGATCCTAAACACACATCTAAGGCCACTGTTGGATTTCTGAAGAAGAACAGGGTGAAAAAATTCAGTGGCTCCTGATCTGAACCCAATCGAACACCTCTTGGAATTCTGAAGAGACAAGCTGAGCATTATCCTCCATCCTCTCTAAAAGAGATCATTCTTGAAGAATGGAAAAAGATGTTGCAAAATGTCGCCAACTTGTTCATTCCATGCCTAGAAGACTTTCATGTTATAAGTTAAACAGATGTTATATTAAACTTAGTCTCGTCAACATTATGGAAATTGTTTGTGTTCATTGAAATGTTGTTTAAAATGTTACTTTTCAAAGCGGGTGTACTCATTTACGCTGAGCACTATATTTTACTGAAAACCAAAGGCTAAAGTTATTCAGCTGAAATGCAAAGGCCTTCATTTCACATTTTCAAAAATATAATTTTTATTTTTTTTTTTTTGGCAGGGGGGTTGGTTAATTATGAAAAGCCATAAAAGTGATTATTGATTTATTATGTAAAACGAGCCAAAGTGGCTTCCAAGATTTCAACAACTTCCACTTTTATTACAGATATTATGTGACAGTTTCCCAGGAAATTATGATTTTGTTTTCTTGAACACAGGGGATGGAAACAGTGCTTTATACACAAATGTTTTATGCAATATTCCAATTCTACGCAGTTAAATTCGCAACTTTGGATGGAAACATAACTACTGACTGATATTATTCCAAAGCATGTCTTGTTTGTAACATGTAGTGACATCTAACAGCAGGTCATTTGACATCTCTTTAAAGAGTTAAGAAATAATCAGAGAACTATAGAACACAAAATGTCAAGAGCAGCTTCAGATTGGCAATTGACCTGTTCAAAAGTTGGGATGGGATGGGATGGGATGGGATGGGAGCAAATTATGCTATCTTACTGAAAACAATCTGGGACACATAAATCAAAGGTCCTAATGATTTTTCAAGTGCTGAATCATCATGCATCAAACAAATTAAAAATGCATTATATAAGAGTGTGCATTTACACAGCACTCTAGCTGAGTCAGCTGCAATATCTGAGCAAAATATTTCATAACTTCATCTGTAAATCTCATTGAAGCACGTCAGGAAGCAGATGGCGAAAAACCCTCTATTCGCAAGCAAATCATTCATGTGTGGTTATGCTGAACAAGTATATTTGAAGCCTACTTTTTGTATTTTTAAATTAGTCAATTAGTGTTTTGTATTTGCTCCATCCATGGCTGCTTCCTTACATGTTGACTGTGGGGCTCCCAAAATTAAGTATGCCAATATCGGAGAAGTAATGTTTCCTTATGTAGCCTGAACAACCAGATGCGTTTACACTTTTCCAAGTTTCGCCTTATATTTGTCTTAAATCAGCTAAGCAGTAATTACAGAAGTGAAGCTATGAAAGAACAACCAAAAACTATTTTTGGATAAACTAGTTTTCCCTGAGGCGGTCTGGTAAATTTGTATTTCACAAATGTGCTTTGCAATTTTAACCCTGAACCTAACATGTCCGAATTTTCTTCACACAACCTCGGTAAAAACTACAGAGCAAATTACCAAAGATTTTTTAACTAACCCCTGAGGAAAATATGTGAGAAATCTAATCTCATCCAGATATTAGTGTATGAGATTGCGTTGTATGATTTTTGTAATGCTTTGCTAATTTATTTCTACCTTCGTCGAACACTGTAATTAAAGTTCAACTTCTCATTGGCTCGCTTAGAGCTCTTTATTATGGCTTTTGACCTTTTTGCCAACTTAAAATAAAAGTAAAATAACAGTTAGTGGTTTGCGTACTTCAGGTATCCTATCTGAAGACAAGAGAGTCCGATCGCAAACTGCTCAAAAAGGCTACTGGAGCAGCAATGTGCAGCAGCAATCTGGAAAACTAATCTGCCTGGTTTCACAAACAAGGTTTAAGCCTAGTCCTAGACTAAAATGCATGTTTGAGCTGTTTTAACTGAAAGCAACTTACACTGACATACCTTAAAATATGTCAGTGCCATTGTTTTGTCTCAAGATGTACACCATTACAGAGATTCAAATTTTCAGACCAAAAACTTCTTCACGTAATAACCTGGAATACTGTCTAACACTTGATGGCTGCTCTGTTATGACTTCGTCGTCAGTCAGGAACCTGGGTGTGCTCTTTGATACCAATCTTTCATTTGAAAGCCATGTTTCTAGCATCTGTAAAACCGCATTCTTCCATCTTAAAAATATATCTAAACTACGACATATGCTCTCAATGACATATGTGGAACAGTTAGTTAATGCGTTCATGACCTCAAGGCTAGATTACTGTAACACTCTACTGGGTGGTTGTTCCGCTCGCCTGTTAAACAAACTACAGCTGGTCCAAAACGCAGCAGCTAGAGTTCTTACTAGAACCAGGAAGTATGACCATATTAGCCCGGTTCTGTCAACACTGCATTGGCTTCCTGTTAAACATTGTAAAGATTTTAAAATCTTACTAATTACTAACAAAGCGATAAATGGTTTAGCTCCCCAGTAGCTGAGCGAGCTCTTAATGCATTAGTCCTTCACGTCTATTGCGATCTTAGAATTCTGGATAGTTGATAATACCTAGAATATCAAAATCAACTGCAGGCGGTAGATCCTTTTCCTATTAACCACCTAAACTTTGGAACAGTCTTCCTATCGGTGTTCGGGAAGCAGACACACTCTGTCAGTTTAAATCTAGACTAAAAACACATCTGTTTAAACTTGCATACACATAAACCATTATCTACTTCTATAATTCAAATCATGTAAATTGTTAGGCTGCATAGATTAGGTCAGCCAGAACAGGGAACACTTCCCATAACACCTGATGTACTCGCTACATCATAAGAAGAATGGCGTCTATGCTAATATTAGTCTCTCTCTGTTTATCCCGAGGTTTGCCGCAGCCTGCCAGATCCAGGCCGTATCCAGATGAGATGAAGGACCTGCATCTAGACATGATGAGAACGCAGCCCAGAAGTGTCAACTAAACTATCCCCTGCGAAGGCCTCCTTCCCTTTCCTTTCCCTATGTATAGATAAAACGTTATCAAAATTATTATTATTATGCGCACCAGACAGATCATTTGGCAAATATCACTTTTTTAAAAAGACCAAGCTTCTGCGCACTTAAACACGCAAACCTATAGACTAAACATGTAAATGAACAGCAAAAATGCATTAAAGGTATTTGTTTTTCAGTAGGTTTTAGCAGCCCCTAAAGTAATAATTAACAATTTTTACAATGGAAGTGATTCAATCAAAAACCAACTTTAGCTCAATAATAATTTTCCTATTGTCACTTTGAAGCTGCTTTGAAACAATATGTATTGTGAAAAGCGCTATATAAATGAAGATGACTTGACTTGACCAGTAAAGGCACGTTTATAAAAGCATCTTAAATGTCCTAATTTAACTAAGGCCTAATCCTGGCATAGTCTAAGCCCTGTCTGTGAAACCAAATTGTGCTAAAAAGCATCTTTCTAACGCCCAGCCTTTGACTCCAAAATGATACATCTGTTTGTTCTAGCAGATTTAAACAGTATGGACAACAACATGGCTGCCCTCAAGCTTTTGGTCAGCCAGGATAAAACATGCATACGATGAAGTAAAGTAATAACCAGTAGGGTTATGAGTAAGACCTTTAATCTGGTCTCTGTGGCAAATCAGTCTGGCATCTGATGAAGTTATGATTGAATCAAATAACTAATGAGCATGAATTTCTGAGTGAGGTACACAGAGATTTAATCATTGTTTGAGAACCAGTATTAGGTGGTTAATACTGAACAACACACTCTTTTGCCCTTAGTATAATACCAATGACATTATGAGGTGTTCTGTTTATTCATGTCAGTTCAGTGACCCCATCCATGCTCTGAGAGTACGCAATGTGCATGATAAAAATGGAGCTCTAACACTTTTAATCGCTGCCTATTTTAGTAGTACTACCGCGACACATCAAAACCGTTGTTAGCTCAAATGGTCATGCTTTACATGATCTTTATAATATTAGCCCGAATGTGTCTGATATCAAATCTAAACAGGTGCATGATTCACAACCAGTAGAAAACACAAACTGCATCAGACACTATGGTAATTCAAACTGATTTATAATTAGGTCCCAAATAATCTATGGAACATCACAAATACTTAATAGAGATGTTGTATATTTGTGACCTAGACACTTGAACTCTTTATGATCTTTTCACAACTAAGTTTATAAGACTGAAGAAAAAAAAACAAACAGGTAAAATGTAAATGACAGTGGATTCATAACAGAATGTAAAAGCAAAAGAGCTGTAACTGGACTTATCTCCTTAAATTTGTTATATTTCATAGTGTAGATGATTGTTATTTAATTGGAGATGAGACCTCCCCACTGAGCCAGTCAAAACAGAGGCGTAACTCTCAGCCGATTCCCAGGTTTCTCTTAGTCTCATGTTCACTTTTCTCCCTCCGGAATAAGATATGTGGTAAGGCAGCCCTTGAACAGAGTGCTGTATTGACGTCCGATTAACAGACCTCTGCAGCCACAGGATAGAATTTCCACAGTTCACAGAGCCTGCCGGGTCTCTTTACCTCTGACACATGTCTTCATTATCTGATGGCTCATTTACAGACTATGGAATGCTAATGCTTTCTGTAGGCAATTAATATTATGATTGAAATGATCGACTTTTGATATTACAATAATTTACATGAGGGATACATAAGGGAATCATTTTAAAATATATGATAGCATTTTTTGTCTGGCTTGATGCTTGCCCAAGTGAGATGCTTCCTATCTACTTGAGGAAGTGATTTTTATCCATTACATATTCTGTTTCAGGCAGGACCTCTGAATAAAGATTAGGAAAAGATATTGGCCTGCCTGTGTGATATCAGATTCACCACTCCAGCTCTTTATGAAGCACTAAGAGCTTTTAAAAAAAAGAGGTTCTTCTGTGTGTGAATAGAAAACCTCACCATTATCTACTTTAGATAATGTGATTTAATCTTACCCTTACTCAGAGTCTCATTTTCAAAACAATTAACTAGGAACTCATGATGCGGGTAGGTTCTGTCAAGGGTAAACCTGGTCTGTCTTGTGACCCACATTTTGCATGCAGGAGGAGACCTGCCCTGCTCTGGTTAACTCTTCTTCTTTGGCATCCTGGGAGTGATCTTAAGGCTCTAATCATTGAGAAACATGCACCATGAGTCTGCATGTGCTGCTCTCTCAGAGAAACCATCGTAAATCATCAGCCTACGGATTAGGACTGGGGTAATCATGTCAACAGACGGATTACATTTTGTTTGTCCTTTAGAATACATATCTGAGGAAAAGTCAAATTGGAAACTGTGACTCCAATGCATTTTTCATTAGCGGCTCTCTTAAGAAGAACATTTGTGCATGCAGGACATATATGAGTAGAGGGATTTCTGTGCGTGTTTGTGTGAACGTGAACGAGGCTACGCATGAGGGTGATTACACATGTATGATGTATGAACTTATCCAGCAATGTTGAGCACTACGATTCATCACGGCAGCTTAGAGTAAGACTGTTTTCTGAGATACAGAACAGTGGTAAGGCACACATAAGTGCTCCAGCCTGGACAACAGAAGCAGATATTTACAACTCTTGTGTTGTGATATGCAATTTAAATGTTTGTAATGTTCCCACCCTCTCTAAATAAGTTTTTGTGCTTTTTACAAAACGAGTTTGCTTTTCAAACTGAAGCAAAACACATTGGTGAAATACATTTACAAAGAGGAAGCTGACCAGTCTTTGTCCTAAAACACATGACCATTTCAGTAGACAATAAAACAAGTAACTAAGCACGCATTAAGTAAGTAGAACTCTTTTCCCTTCAACAACTCAAGCAACAAAACCTTCATGTTTTTTTTCTAAAGAATGAGAAACAGAGGATGAAGTTATTACAGGAAGCCTCCACACCTTGAGGGTCAAACAAAGGAAGTCACTGGCACGCGGCCAGTTAAACCCCAGAGAAACAGCCTCAAACAGGCTGTTCAGTGTTCAGCATTCCTCGTGGTTGCTTTCTTTGCCTAGTTTCAAACGGCTGGCCTAAGACAGTGGTTTCCAAACTGGGGTACATGAGGTGACAGAGGGGGTACGCAAACAAAATGCTGAGTTTTGCCGTTCATTTAATTCTGCCCTACTTAAAATAACATTAAAACAGAGCATGCATTTATAACAGGCATAATGCCACCTCTAACATAAAAACAGGAAAACGGTAGTGCAATAAAAGGTCAAATACATGACAGTCAAATTAAATCATCTTTTGCTGTCAAAACTGACTGCATCCACACAAGCAGCATGCATATGATAGATTGTCTGCAGAGTATGCTACCTTAGTAAATCGCGCTACACTACATTGTGTCAGTGAACGAATCCGTGGCTTTGAACGAATCAGGAGAGTCAAGGATTCAATTACCTATTCATAAATACAGCCACTTGCTTTGTTACTCAAATGAATGAATGACTCGATGACTCACTCATTAAGAGAGTGACTTGCTGCCACTTGTGGTGGTTTTAGTTGAATATTTTGAAGTATCAACTTTGCTTTTACTATAATTTCATATTTCTCTATTGAACATTTTTTAGTATCTAAAACATTATCTCATAACATTATTTATGGCACTGTAATTGAATTCATGCCACTGAGCAGGATTAAACTGTGTAAATACATCTAGATGCAGCTTGTGCCACTGCAGTGCAAAGATGGCTTTTGTTGGTACTGATTTAATTTGATTTAAATTATTGATTTAGCTTAATTTATTGCTTTATTCATTATATTAATAATTACATTATTGGGATTTTAAAAATTTGACATAAAACATTACATACATTTAATAGGTTAATAGGTAAAAAATGGAAATGGAAAAGGTGTGACTGCAGTCTAAGTGGAAGAGAGGGGGTACACAAAAGGATGTTAAAGGGTTAGTTCACCCAAAAATGAAAATAATATAATTTATTACGTAAGACCTTCGTTCATCTTCGGAACACAAATTAAGATATTTTTGTTGAAATTCGATGGCTCAGTGAGGCCTGCATAGCCAGCAATGACATTTCCTCTCTCAAGATCCATTAATGTACTAAAAACATATTTAAATCAGTTCATGTGAGTACAGTGGTTCAATATTAATATTATAAAGCGACAAGAATATTTTTGGTGCGCCAAAAAAACAATCAAATCGTGATTTGGATCGCATGTCAAACCGCCAAACTGCTGAAATCACATGACTTTGGCGCTCCGAACCACTGATTCGACACGCTGATTCATAACGCTCCGAAGCTTCATGAAGCAGTGTTTTGAAATCGGCCATCACTATATAAGTTGTTATTTTGTTTTTTTGGCGCACCAAAAATATTCTCGTTGCTTTATAATATTAATATTGAACCACTGTACTCACATGAACTGATTTAAATCTGTTTTTAGTACATTAATGGATCTCGACAGAGGAAATGTCATTGCTGGCTACGCAGGCCTCACTGAGCCATCGGATTTCAACAAAAATAACTTAATTTGCGTTCCGAAGATTAAGGTCTTACGGGTGTGGAACGGCATTCGGGTGAGTAATAAATGACATCATTTTCATTTTTGGGTGAACTAACCCTTTAAATGCCTCAGGGGGGTACGCCACTCTATTGACACATTTTATTATTTGTGGATAATTGTGATTTTTATTTGTGATATTTACCATGTTTAAAAAAAAAAAAAAATGGAACTCTACAGTGTCTGTAAACTGTCCCTATCAAATAAATAAATAAACCAGAGAACTAAGAAACACTATAATGCAGCTCCTCAAAACAAACTGCAAGATAACTCAATGCAAAGCAGATCTCTTTATACAAGAACATCCTCAGATAATACTCTAAACAATAGTTTACACTGCTTCGAATAATTAATTTCAATTGTTTTTTTTACCATTCACAGCATAGTATTAGGTACTCTTTAGTATAGTCACCTACATGTCAGTAAGTTCTCACCCCTCTGAAAACGGAGGCAATGGCTTGAGTAACACACAGCCCTGATTGGCTTTTACTACTCAACACCTCTGTGCAATGACAAGCTCTCAGAAACTTTTGGAGGGAAAGCGTCACAACCTCCACACAGTGAATATGAACCCTTCATGAATGAAAAACAGATACTGAAAATTTACAACAGGGCTCACAACAAAGTTCAGTCACTTGTCTTGTGTACCCTTATTTGTTAAATAAAATTGTAAGTAACATTAAAATGAGATAGATAGATGATAGATAGATAGTTAGATAGATAGATAGATAGATAGATAGATAGATAGATAGATAGATAGATAGATAGATAGATAGATAGATAGATAGATAGATAGATAGAAACTCATTCCAATAAACAGTAGCTCTCACAGCATGACACAGTATTTTCATTATTACTAGGGAAGTGCTGAATGACACATTGTAGTACCTATAAGCGCCTGGAAGAGGTTACTCTGGAAGATGTCAATGACTCTCTGGATGGAGTTTCTCAGCTGTCCGTCTTCAGTGTTACTGAGTTTTGACCGGTATTCCTCCAGCAGTAACAGAGCCCTCTGTGCATCTATACAGGGAAGACAGAAAGTTTATTGAATTACAAAATTACACGATACTGCAGAAGCCTTCTTATGGACTGAATAAAGCTTAAATAAATAGTAAAATACTTTGGCATAGGTTTTAAAATCTATGTGGTGATGACTGGACAAAACAAAAATGTATGACAGTTCTCACGTCCAAAGAATTTTACAGTTTATATTCAGTCTGAAATGTTCTGTTAAGCCTCCAAGAAGTGACTTACCAGCTCCAATGTCTGAGTGCGTAAAAGTATATCCGAAGTTTATCTCACCTTTTTTTCTGACTGGCATGTTTAGGTTGGGCTCGTGCACGATAACCAATCCAGCAGAGCTCGCGACAAAAATTAACAATACACGCGATAATAAAACGCTCCTCTCCCAACACGAGTTCGTCCAGAGTGTCAAGAAGGGGTAAGTTAGACGCAGTTGGCATGAAACTCAAATGTTTATCCGGTAAACATGAGGACGGTTCAGGCTGATATGAACTGAGCCTATTGATTTTAGTGTCGAGCGCGAGCTGCACTTCTTTAACCTGACAGTCGAGCGACAACACAGAATTGAGCTTTACTCCACTGACAGCCCTGCGCTTCCATTCAAAAGACACACAGACGCTGCGATTCAGTCTCCGCCAATCTGCTCCGCGGCTGCGGAGGAAAACCGAACATATGTCGCCGCCAGTTGCAGTAGGGCTTCCAAAAAAAAACTCCCCAAACTGCAAATATACACCTCCCTGCCGTGCGCTTGCAAGGGCTCAGTGTGAACACAAGCGATTCAAATCCTCACGTCCGCAGTTTCCCTCATTCTTCTTCACCTTCGGAAGAATGAGGATTGTTTTCCTAAACGTCAAACTTCTTTCGTTATCTCCTCCTTCTTTTTTTTCTTCCTATGTGTCAGAAATTCCAAACTTTCCTCCAAAATGGCGTCCCAGGGTTGGAAGAAAGTCACGTGATTCTAGACCCTACCCTTGACCGCCCAATCATGGGACTGGAGCTACCTTTCAGCTCAGGGTTGGGAAGGTGAGACTTCACACTTTCTTAAAGGAGACTCACTGACTCAAGCTGGCAAGTGGTATAAACAAGGGTCCATATGAGGATATAACCTCTCACAAGTTTATGCGGGACTTTGATGTTCATGTTATGATTGAACATTACTATGCCTACACTGTGTTTTTAATCCAAATGAAACATTCACGGTTTTGACTACACCGACTTGCCAAGAAGTTGTAGTAGCTGTTCACTTGGAAGCTCAACTGAGGGGCATTATGTAAAGCCACACAGAACCTGATCTTGAGATGTGTTAATCCAGTAGTGTAATGGGTAGAACTATTGCAAAACACACAGGCAAACAAACATGCTGTATGTATGCATATATATATATATATATATATGTATGTATAAATATGTGTCGTAAAATATTTTTAATTTTTTTTCATTAAAGGGTTAGTTCACCCAAAAATGAAAATTCTGTCATTTATTACTCACCCTCACGGCGTTCCACACCCATAAGACCCTCGTTAATCTTCGGAACACAAATTAAGATATTTTTGTTGAAATCCGATGACTCAGTGAGGCCACCATAGCCAGCAATGGCTATTTCCTCTCTCAAGATCCATTAATGTACTAAAAACATATTTAAATCATTTCATGTGACTACAGTGGTTCCATATTAATATTATAAAGCAACATAATATTATACATAATATGATAAAACAAAATAACGACTTATATAGTGATGGCTGATTTCAAAACACTGCTTCATGAAGCTTCGGAGCGTTATGAATGAGCGTGTCGAATCAGCGGTTCGGAGCGCCAAAGTCACGTGATTTCAGCAGTTTGGCGGTTTGACACGCGATCCGAATCACGATTCGACACGCTCATTCATAACGCTCCGAAGCTTCATGAAGCAGTGTTTTGAAATCGGCCATCACTATATAAGTCGTTATTTAGTTTTTTTGGCACACCAAAAATATTCTTGTCGCTTTATAATATTAATATGGAACCACTGTACTCACATGAACTGATTGAAATATGTTTTTAGTACATTAATGGATCTTGAGAGAGGAAATGTCATTGCTGGCTATGGAGGCCTCACTGAGTCATCGGATTTCAACAAAAATATCATAATTTGTGTTCCGAAGATTAACGAAGGTCTTACGGGTGTGGAACGGCATGAGGGTGAGTAATACATGACATTATTTTCATTTTTGGGTGAACTAACCCTTTAATTATTTTTTGCGCATCTTGTTAAAAAAAATTTTTGCATGCATAAAAGAAAATCAACCATGAAATATCCTAAAGGTTAAAACGAAAACATCCTCTGTGCACTCTTCATTTATTAATGTTTTCCAATCCCAGAACGCACAATTAAAGGGTTAGTTCACCCAAAAATGAAATTTCTGTCATTAAGAACTCACCCTCATGTCGGCCCAAACCCATAAAAACTTTGATCATCTTCGGAACACAAATTAAGATATTTTTTGATGAAGTCCGAGGGTATCTGAACCACACATAGGCAGCAATGTCAAGGTTGTGTGACACCACAAACACTCAATGGATCATCATATGCAGATGTCCCTTTCAGATCTAACATATATTGACACAAACAACCAAAGCAGAGGCCCAGATTAGAAAGTAGACATGGTAAAAGAGGACTTTATTTTTAGATGGTCATGTTTTATGAATGATCCTCTCTGAACTTGAAGAGACTACCTCCATCTTGCCACAGTGTACAAGAGCAGTCAGGTTTGCATTGTATCTCACGAACATTGGATTTGCATTAAGTCATTAGTTAGATTTTGGCCTTTAATCCAGCGTATTATTCTTGGTGACAGACATGCATGCTTTGCATAAGCCTTAGTTTTTGGGAGTCTGGCACTTTTGTGGAATATTTCATTCTTTGATTCAAATTTGTTGTTTTTTTATAAACTGTGTCAATGTAATAATCATGTATTACCATTTGAGACTGGGCATATTCTCTGTAACAGAATGTGGATCTGTAAACAATATGACATAGGCGCTTCCCAACACATGTCCATCCCGTCTGGCTCTCTCATACTGAACAGTGATTATAGCAGCTGTTTTTGCTGTCATCTCTGGACAAATTGCTCACAATTAATCTTGGCATAAATCAGGATTTTGGCAGCAGTGTTGGTGAGTGTAGTGAGAGTAGTGAGATGAAATTTTGTCAACAACAAGGAAAACACAACTAAAATGATGCAGGAATTTCTCCGAGCAGTAAAGTGCCCCATCTATGTACAGAAACATTTGTTTTGTTTAGATGTTTTTGCTTTGTCACCACTAACGATAATGTGATGCTGTTGCGGTTGCTTCATTGAAATCATTATTTCCATTTTTGTTCATTCTATTATAATCAATCTTTTCGGTATTATAATAATAATACAGTGGCGTGGCATGTAATTTGATCTTATTCTCTTAATGTGTCGATGGCCTATTAGACAAATCCCAGCCTGTAAACATGATAATTCTCTGGCATCATTTCAGTGGGTTGTCAGGATGCCAAGACATGATCGATCCAGAGTAACAGCTTATCTTCCATTTGTGCTGCATCTCAGTATATCAAAGGCACTCTCTCTATGAGAAATGCCATTCATAATGGCAACACTTGACATTTCCAATGAAGATTATATTGTAATTCCCTGAGAAGTCAAATTCAGTGATTTTGCATGCACATTTAAATGGATTAATTTTGAAACATCATCATTTAATGCCATGCAGAGTATTCTTCCGGGATCCATAAAAGTCCTGCCACGGGCCATGAATGAATAAATAAAATGTAAAAAATACATCCACCCATCTTCCAAACTTCTTGTCCTATGTAGGGTTGCGGGAATGCTGGAGCCTATCCTAGCTTCTCAGGCCGTAGGCAAGGAAACATCCTGGATGGATTGAAACACATTTACACTCTCTGGAAATGTATTTCTCTAATATAAGATAGGCTAAAACCCACTGTAATGGACTTGCCATATACATCCATAGTGTTTCCCAGCCTGCCTGATATGCTGGGCATAAACTTCAACATCCCCACAACCCTGGTTTGTAGAATCAATAGATGGACATTAAACCCCTATAAAACATATAAAAGCACATGAAACAAAGCTAAACATAAAACAGGAAAAATATAAAATCCTGTAAAATATATTTTTAAAAATCCTATAAGAATATATGCAGTCAAACCAAAATGTCTTCAGACACCGTGAACATTTTATTCATTAATACAGTTTATATATAGTTTTAAAAAAATGGTAATAAAATATGACAAGATCTCAGAGTTAAACTGTAAAGACAGAAAAAAATAATCTTAATTATGTCAGATAATACTTAAGCAAAACATGGTCAGGTCAAAGTGTCTGAATAATGTTTGGTTTCAAATTTTTATAAATGTTACTGGTAGTCCACTGTATGAAGAATTTTGGGGTATATAATATGTCACAGTTTACTTTATTTTGCTATCCTCGCATAAATGAACTGTAGTGTCCTGCACCCACTAGTAAAAATATATCAAAAATATAATATAATTTTTGGTTTGACTGTATATATATATATATATATATATACAGCATTNACAAAAACTTACATTTATCATATTCATAATATCACATTCATAACTCATAATAATTAAGTCCCTGAACATACATACATTCTGTTTGTGATAAAGTTCAAGACTGACTGATACACAGAGGAGTGCTTCAGTGGGATTTAAATCGTGGGATCCCAATTTGATGGTAACACTGTATATTCACTCTGCAGGACATGATTGTCACATTTTGAGTTGTGTTTTGTTATGTTTAGTTGTTCATGTTTAGAGTTTGTTTTTCATTAGTCACATGTTCTCATTTGTTCTCAGTTTCCCACCACTTGTTTGTATCATTGGTTACTGATTTGATTAGTGTTTGAGTTCAGCTGTGTCTTGTTAATTTGCTCCTCAGTTCTGTCTTTTTAAGCCCTGTGTTTGTTCAGTTCAGTTCTCTCTCAATGATTAGGATAAGTAATAATGTTGTTTGCCAGCCTTAATAAATTATGATAAGTTGATTCATAAAGCATCTCAAGGAACTATCTTTAAACTTCTGATGAAATAACTTTGACTTTAAGGTGGTAGATAAACATTTGTTCCATGTGGTAGTACAGTATTGCAAAACACTCATAATAAAAAAAATAATTTAAAAAAAATTGCCCGTATACTTGCTCCAAGAGATCTGAGATGGTAAAGAAAATGTTTTTTGCTTTGTCCTAACATTTTCAATATGATATTTCCAAGATAACAAATGATGTACACCCAAGTATTTATGAATATGAATAACAACTGGAACTTTATGAATGCTCAATAGTGAACCAAATACAATCTCTTCAGTTTTATTTGTATTAATCTTAAGAGCATTTTTACCACACCATTCAACCACTTTGTCCACACCGTGTTGGAGCTCAGATTTCAGATGTCCAAAAACTCAGAGTATTCAGAGTGTAATCTGAATATTTTAATGGCAGAGTATGTAAGTTTTGCCTCTAGAGGTTGCTTATTTAAAACAATAACAAAGGCGTATAGCTTGATGATGCTATCATAGGAGGTTTCGTATTCACCTCCACAGCCAATGGAAAGCAATCTGACAGGACTCAGGCAGAAATCATGTTCATGGATGAGCTAATGTATTAAAGCTTTATTAGCATTACTGTGATATGAAGCAGGGCGAGGCCGAGAGCTGTGGGAGCGGATCGAGTCCCATGGAGGAGCTCCGGAGCTTTTATTATTGCTTATGTGCTGCATTTGGCCACGTTTATGTTTAACATTTGCTTTTCTTTCATTCTAATGAAATAACCGCAAGTGCTAAATAACTACTCCTACAGGTCACTTTTTTTGACAAATTAAAACTGTGGGGTAACGCAGCGCTGTTTTACTTGGTCACAGTGCTAATTTCGTTGGCAAATAATTTTCGTCAACAACATTTTTTCACGGAAGAAAACGAGACGATGACTAAATAAAAATGCGTTTTGAATGACTAAAACTATGACGAAAATCTACTCTAATTTTCGTCAATGAATAAAAATGAGACAAAAATGATAGAGAGGGATGATTTGGGAAGATATCCAGTCAGGACTGCTGTCCCGTGTGGAAGATGTGCACATTTGAAGTGTAACGTGCTGATCTAACTGCGGGAAAACGCGGCGCTGTTGCGCACTCTACAGGCTCGCCAGCAGCACTTCAGACTGCTTCGCAATTATGCCAAGCGATTGCTTATAAGCTAATGTTGATGAATTATGACAATGTTTACTACACAATGCTTATATGGTAATATGTTTTAGATGGTTGTAAGAATAAATATTTTAACTCCCTCATCTGAACTTAAATGAGCAGCCTGCTACAGTGCAGAATGCAAACATTTCAGAATAAGAGTCACAGTGTATTTCGGGATGGTTTATAATTATAATTTTTTCCTGGTTATTTTTTTAAATTTTGTTTACACAATAAACTGTATTTAATAGCTTCTAAGCTTTAGCTTAACCTGATGTACTAAAACAACTAAAACAGAAATTAAAAAACTATAGACGTATAAAAGCAAAAAGTAAAAGACAAACATAAAAAATTACTAAAACTTTTAACTAAAGTTACAATGAAAGCAGAAAAACTAAAAAACAAAATTTAAAACAAAAACCATGATAGTAGCTACCTCAATGATAAGTGTCAATCCCTGAAAAGCACTGAATTGAGCTCTCTGTTGTGTGTTTTTGCACTTGAACGGTCAAAAACCGTCTGCTTTGGCGAGTAAAGTACAGTTGGTTGTCTTAAGTGAACATAAACAGTTTGGAGAATATCAAATGTATATCAGTGTATTGGATCTGTGTATTGTTAGAGAAATGTTTACTTAATGCATTACAATTAAACTAAATTATATTTTAGTTGAGTAAAATCTTATGATATTTAGTCGACTAAAACGAGACTAAAACTAAAACAATTTCTGATGACTAAAATATGACTAAAACTAAATGGCATTTTAGTCAAAAGACTATGACTAAAACTAGATCAAAATTTGCTGTCAAAATTAACACTGCTTGGTCAAAACATTTATACTAAAAATACATTTGATTTGAGTGTGTTAAAAGGTATGTTATAACATTACTCTGTGCGTTAGTTTAGTGGCTGGTATGAGACACTTGTTGCAAATTGCAGTATGCTAGATCGATATTAGAATACCAAATTATTAAAAGCTGGATGACTTGTGTTGCTAAATGGCATCCAAATAATTTTGAAATATATTGCACGGCAGAGAAAATGCTGTATTACTGTTACTACAGATAAAACTTGTTCTTCTGATTATGCTATTTTTGCCACTTGACAAAATAACTTTGTCTCTGAAGCATGGTACAAACATGTTGCTCACGGTAAATAAAAAAAACAAGAGATTCAAATAATAAGACTAACCATGTTAAGCTTTAATGAAGGTATAATGGTATCCAGTTCACCTGGATAATAAAGCACATAATATATTAAAGCATCTTTGATGTTTCCATGGTACGGAAGTAAAACTGGAAATCGAGGGTAACGCGGATATGGCATCACTGACAGGCAATGCAATGACATGGGTCATAATGGTAGAAGACAGAATATTGTTCACCTTTACTATCTGAACTCTGTTATTAAGAGAAGAGGCATATCAGTTTAACAATTCTAGATACCACACATCAAATAAACGACTCTTTGTAAAGGACTGATGATCATACTTTTTGCTAGCATATAGTTAGGTAGTAGTTTGACTTAATATCCGTGTGAGGGGAGATTTCCTTGTAATCTATTCCAGCCCCTTGGTCATGTCATGATTAGATGATAGGGGAAGGGGCTTAGAGTGTTTGTGAATGGCCAGATGGCACCCTACAAATCCCACCTTACATCATAAAATAAGTCTGTTAATGTAATCTCCCACAGTAGTATTAATACACAAGACAGGAAGTCTTATCTACATCCCAGCAAGCCCAAAAGAGCACCAGGGAGACAGTAGCACACATTCTGTATTACTGTCTGCAAAAACAAAGCACAGTGATTGAAGTGAATGGGCTGTTGTGCCAAGTGGCACCATTCTGCACTGTGCACCTAGTGATGATGCAATGATGATCATGCACTTATAGTGTGCTTGAAAACCGAGAAAATATGCAAAAAATATCAATGAGGAAAATCCATAGAGGACTACATGGTGTCCCAAATGGATAAAGGTTTGTAAAAGAAAAATTTAGAAATGTGTGCTCAATAAGTACTTTCATTTTTGGATCAGTGCTTATACATACCTAATATGCATAACATCTACAAACTGGTGAGAACAAGGATATTTGGGGGGAAAAGGAAAATTAGGGCATATAAATAAATGAACCCAGCCAAATTGTTTAAACATACGGTAGGATTTAAACTATTTTCATTCAACAATTGCGAGTAAATTTCACAAATAATTACAGAAACACCAAGTAAAACATTGAATTAAACTTTGAAGTATAAAAAAATGAAACATTTTTTTCTCTTGTAAAAAATACTCCAATAATCTGTTTCATTTACAATTTTCATGATTTCAGATGGCATAGCAGATTATATCTTGAATCAATTTCAATATCTTGAATGTCTTGTTTTCAGTATAAAGCTGAAAAATAAAGCTGTCAAGTGCAGAGATAACAGAAAAGTAGGGAAAAACATTACCCTGATAGAGGATATCTTAATTGAAAACATGAACATATAAAATTATTAATAGTATAAGCCTGTATAAAATTAATAGGCTTGATTTTAGACTACTGTAATTCAGTATGCAGTATATTATAACAGTTTTAGAGCTAATGCGAACATAATAAATAGGTTAAAGGGTTAGTTCACCCAAAAATGAAAATTCTGTCATTAACTTCGGAACACAAATTAAGATATTTTTGATAAAATCTGATGGCTCAGTGAGGCCTGCGTTGCCAGCAAGACAATTAACACTTTCAATGCCCAGAAAGCTACTAAAGATCATGTGTTCATCAAAGATCATCAGTTCACGTGACTAGTGGTTCAAACTTAATGTTATGAAGCGACGAGAATATTTTTGTGCACCAAAAAAACTAAATAATGACATTATTCAACAATATCTAGTGATGGGCGATTTCAAAACACTGCTTCATGAAGCTTCAAAGCTTTACGAATCTTTTGTTTCGAATCAGTGGTTCGGAGCACTTATCAAACTGCCAACATTCATAACATTACGGTTGAACCACATGAGTAGTCACATGAACTGTTTTAAATACGTCTTTAGTAGCTTTCTGGGCATTGAAAGTGTTAATTGTCTTGCTTGCAATGCAGGCCTCACTAAGCCATCGGATTTTATCAAAAATATCTTAATTTGTGTTCTGAAGATGAACGAAGGTCTTACGGGTGTGGAACGACATGTCAGAATTTTCATTTTTGGGTGAACTAACCCTTTAAAACAGAAATTAATTTACAAGTATCCACGAAAACACAATGCAATTATATATTTTTCATGTATTATTCACTGCTTAAATGTTGCTTTAATGCAAACTAATATCCTTGAAAATCTTAAGTCATCATCAGGCATGTCAAATTCTAACAGATTTGACAATATCTGTTGTCTGGCCTTATGTAACACTGATCAACTGACTCTCATCAACAGACGCCATGTTCATTACTCAACAGTGTAACAACCGCAATCATTTTAAAAAGCAGTTTTTGTGAGTATTATACTTGTCAAAAGACATGTATAAGTTCTACTGAATAAGCCGTTACTAGAGAAATATATGAAACAATCGATAATCAGAACTGTATATTGCAACTGAATTTGTAGTTACTGTGAAGTAGCACAATCCAATGTCATTTTTTTTCAGTGGGGGTCAGCCATGTTGCTATATAAATGGTGTGACTTAATTCAGTCAACAATAAAAGCATGCCATATTGCTGATTGTTTCATGTGGACATACGCCAGTTGGCATCTTTAGAAGTTTAGAAATGACGAGACATCCATATTACATTTTCCTAAAATTTTTGTCTTAATGGGAAGCAATTTATTATTGTGAGTGACAAGCCTGCTTTTTTTCTTTCATTTTAGTGTAATCTGAGTACGCTTGATTCCGCTTATGATTTGAACAAATCCCAGAGGCGGACAGATAATGGTTTGAATTAGCTTCTTTGACCTCAGGGATTAATCCCAGAATAACAGAGAACACAACAATAGGTCAAAATGCGTGTGAAAATTGAAGATAAACTAATGCCATAAAACAAATCTTTGTGGATTAAATTGGGGATTAAATATGCATGGAGCTCTATACATGTCTAACCATGTGAGCACACAGTTTTGAAGAGGAAAACAGTATTTGTCACATTTTATCAGACATTTTGCTCTAAAGACTGCTCTAGAAAAGTAAACTGGGTCTATTACACTGAGTGACTGCATTAAAAAGCTATTGTAAGAGATTAGATCCATTTCTGGCACAGTACGTTAACTCACTCTCGTTTCATTGTCCATCACGTTTATGGGTCAGTGCTGTCTAACAGCTTCTTTTACAGAAAGGGCTGGCCATGTTTTTCCGACAGGAAATGCATCACTGTGGCCTATCAACACAGCACGTATTGTTTATAACGCATATACTCGTCTGAGAGGATTTATATGTTCTCTCAAATAATTCTCAGTTATTACATGTTTTCTACATATTCTTATCTCAGAGAAGTCATTTCGCATAATATATAGCAATAAATGCTAAAAGATGATGCAAGACATTTCCATTCAAAGTGTATAGCAAAATCTCTTACAAGGGGCATGTCATCAGATATTCATTAGCAACATGGCCTCCACGTCACCATGATCTTCAGTGGCCTGCTGATTCAGTATGTTCAGATGTTTGAGCCTGGTGGACATCATGTTGCCAGCTTGGAACAGCTATGCATGTGGCAGATGGATCACTGACATGGCACTCACATTTTTTTATTAAAAATACATTCATTTTTGTTTTTAAATGTTTAAAAGTTTTTTTGTTTGTTTGTTTTTGAGGAATAAAGTTAAAAGCAACTGTCCTGATATCACAATGAAAGCCTCACAGAATGAAATTCTTGTAAAAAAAAAAGCATTTTATAAACTTTTATTAGTCTTTCTTAGGGGGAAAAAGTAATTTAAAGGCACAATATGTTAGATTTTTGCAGTATATAATTTTGTTTAGTTGAGTACTTACAATATCCCAAATGTTTCCAACCATTTGTAAATCGTGAGAAAAACGCAATTTTAACCAAGGATACGGGACGTGATATCCGCGTTACCCTCGGTTTCCTGTTTTTTATTGTAGAAAACATGAAACACCAAAGACGCTTTAATATATTACATGTTTTATTAGACAAGGGAACAACTGTTTGGATACATTTATAGACAGAAAATGAATTATTGTTATATAGCTCAACACATTTAGTCTAATTCCTTGAATGTAGTTTTCTTGATTTTCCGAGAGTACCATGCTTTTACCATGCCTCAGAGAAAAACACTATTTTGTCAAGTAGCTAATTCAGCATTTTCTCCATCATACAATATGTTTTAAAATTTATCAACACAAGACACCCAGCATTTATTACACACCAAAATGATATTTAAAAAAATAAAAAAGTTTTCTTTAAAAATATATAAAATAAATTTGTAATGATGATTATGTATATTCAAGGTATATGTTATATAATATTACTATAATAATTTATGCTTACATCACATGACATGAAAAAATATGATAAAAGATTTTCAAAATAATATAAAACCAATGTAAATAAAAAAATACATTTCAAAGAACTTGGCACATCAAAAGTTCAAAAGATGTTCCCTTTTCTCTAACATTGACACTCTTATTGACCCTTTCATCCAAAGTTCCCTGGGGATCAAACCCATGATTTTGGTGTTACTAGCATCATGCTCTAACCCAGTATTTAGTAATATAATTATTTTTGGCATTTAGAGCAAGTCATTTAGAAACTAGTACCTCTTAAAAATAAAGACATCATTTAAATTTAAATATTTGGTTAGAGTATTAAAAATTGCCAAATACCAGTGGCAAGTCTTTTCTGCATCTTAGACTATATTGAGCTCAACTAATATAGTCTAACCACAATTCACTAATCCAAACAAAAAAGCAAAGCAAATCCTACTGTGAGTTTCCATTTCAGAGATATGTGTGTGGTGCAAAAGTGTGCATTGGGCGTTGACCTGGTCTGCCCAGCTATGACCACATCCCACATGAGGAAAAAGAGGCCTTGTGCCAGTGAAGCCAGTGAATGAGCGCTGGTCAGAAGGCTGTTTCCCCTAATGGAAGGCACAGAGAGCCCTGGTGTCTGGTTGCTGTTGAGAAAGAGTGAATGGAAGGGGTAAAGAAAGGAGAGGGAGCACCACAGAGCCTCCTTGGCAGTCTCGACTCAGCAACTATGTACCAGGCTGTACAATAGCTTCCTCTGTTCAAGAAGAGAGAGTGCTATGGGATGGGCTCATTGTATGAATGTGAGTGTGTGTTAATGTGTGAGAGCTTGTGTTGCACTGCACACATATTTGTTTAAGCATGCGCACTGAAGCCCGAACACAATATACCCAATACACCCTTTAGAGGCTCTCACAAGAGCCTCATAAAACCCTTCAGCTATAGCCAGGTTGAAACTAGTCTATATGCTGTCAGAATCCTTGGCACACTACACCAATGCATCCTTTGCATATTTTGCGTACATCAATCTCTTAGTTTTCTAGTAAATGTGGCACATGTGTTCCCACCTAGCTGTCGTAAGGTGGGGAGAAACATCAGGCTTGTTTTTTAAACAGCCATTGTGAGTGACTTCATTAATGCAATCTAATGGAAAGAAGTTGGAGTGGCCCTCTGAGAGAGGCCCCTTAAGTGTAAACACATTTAGTTGGACGTTTGCTGCGAAATTGTTTGTCCTAAAGGGTTAGTTGCCTCCCACCGCAAAAAAGAAGTTTTTCATTCCTCTTTGAAACTTAAATGAAGATATTTTAATGAAACCTAAGTGATTTCTGTCCATCCATTGAAAGTCAATTCCACCAAAACGTTGACGCTTAAAAAAGTTCATGAAGTGAAGAGATTGTAAAAGATATCCATAATCCGAGTCTTATTTTAAACGACTCAATTAAGGTGGAATGGACTTTAATTGCAGAGACAGAAATCTCTCAGATTTCATTAAAAATACCTTCATTTGTGTAAGTAGTAGTTTTTCTAGTTCTGAGAAAATGTCTAGCATTATTGTTTTGCTGATGGTTTGAAATCTTAAAGGGTTAGTTCACCCAAAAATTCAATTATAATGTCATTTATTACTCACCCTCATGCTGCTCCACACCGTAAGACCTTCGTTAATCTTCGGAACGCAAATTAAGATATTTTTGTTGAAATCAGTGAGATTTTGTTTGGCTCAGTGAGGCCTGCATAGGGAGCAATGACATTTCCTCTCTTTTGGTGCGCCAAAAAAAACTAAATAATGACTTATATAGTGATAGCCGATTTCAAAACACTGCTTCATGAAGCTTCGGAGGGTTATGAATCAGCGTGTCAATTCATGATTCGAATCGCGTGTCAAACGCCAAAATGCTGAAATCATGTGACATTGGCGCTCCGAACAGCTGATTCGACACGCTGATTCATAACGCTCCGAAGCTTCCTGAAGCAGTGTTTTGAAATCGGCCATCACTATATAAGTCATTATATTCTCATCACTTTATAATATTAATATTGAACCACTGTACTCACATGAACTGATTTAAATATGTTTTTAGCACATTAATGGATCTTGAGAGAGGAAATGTCATCGCTGGCTATGCAGGCCTCACTGAGCCATCGGATTTCAACAAAAATATCTTAATTTGCGTTCGGAAGATTAACAAAGTCTTACGGGTGTGGAACGGCATGAGGCTGAGTAATAAATTACATTATTTTTTTTTTGGGGTGAACTAACCCTTTAACATCACTGTAAATTCACCATATCATGTTTACTCATTAAAAAAGCACTCTAATTCAGTACGCTAGACCATTGCTTAAACTACAACAAATGGTAGACCCCTCAAACACAGATTTTACTCTCATCTGACCTGCCTGTTTGAGTAGAACCAGTCGTTTGATGTAGCCTTTGGTTATGCTAATCACAAATTGCCTCCGTCTCCTTTTCTCCTGTGGTGGAAATGAGCCATTCATTGTGTGTGTTCACGTACATGCACTTCTCCTCCATCCTATTGAAGTACACATTTGAAGTCTTGCAATTGATGAAGAAATAAACCAGAGCAGAAACAACTTCTACTGCATTAGTTCTCTTTAAGAACAGGAAACCAGAAATGTGATTTTTTTATTTAGTAACAGTGAATATTGACCGTTCAGTCTCATTACACAAGGTTTTAACAGAGCTGTAACAAATCAATAGCTTTTAAGCAAGAGCATACATATATTGGTTATGCTGTATATTCAAGCTCATCTTAGCATCCACAGGGGGGTGTAGTGTATCATGGCTCTCAATCTAAAAAAACATGATAAATAAACCTGGTGTATGCAGATAGTTGCTACTAAATAACGATGGCCTGACAGGGTAAGCATGATGTTCTAAACCGCCTTATCAGATCCACAGAGTTCAGGTGGTCTTCAGTTTGAGGGACTTCTGACCAAATCAGCAAAGCTGCTTATGATGACATGGACAGTTCAAAATCCTCACTAGGCTTGAGATAAGCTGTTCTCACCAGACTTTAGACTCACAGGACAAGGAAGATGAATTTGTGCTTATTTGTGTTTTGCAGAAGTGTGGATGGCATTTAAAGAGACTGTAGTACCTTGTTGTTTACTAATGCACCTTGGTAAATTCAAGTTGTTGATTAAAGTGGCGTGGGTTTGGATAAGATGAGGCTTGGCTTAGATTGGATAAGATGGTTGGGAGAAACACATGAATCATCTTACAGAGTATCGGTAAGTGATGTTCCTCTCTCCCAATTTTGTCCTATCAAATAACAGATTTTATTAAATGGCTCTCTAGAATACTTGATTGGTCTATTGGAATTCTGATTGGTCAGTCAGGGCATTCAGTGGTCAGATATTTCTGAACAATAACTGTTGCACACTGTAAAACTGTCTGGATTTGTTTTGTGGTAATGGCTATAAATTATATCTTATATTTTTGAATTTCATTGGTCAGTCCGTTTTTCACCCACAGTATTGATTTACTGATTGTTTTAAGTTTTTAAGTTGTTGACGTCATCATGGCCATTTTAATACTCTTAATGTCTAGGGCTAGATTTTTTTATTTGGTCAATACTAGAGCAAGGCATGACATAAATTATTATACAAGAAACATGAAAGAAACTTGCTCAATTCCACTCAGTCAAAATACAAGATGTCTGCCACTTTAGAGTTGAAAAGCCAGTCTAGCCACAATTAAAATGCCAACACAGTATTTGAAATCTAACTTAAATAAAAGGTAACAATATGATTTAAGAAATAAAACCACCGGAGACTGCAGCACTAATGGCAGATTTTTAAATCTCTCACAACAAACGTCACTGACAAAGCTGCCTACAAAACCCTTCAAAGCAATTGGCTGCCACCCAGCAATTTTTACCCCTCATTTGCATAAAGTATGTCTGATATTTTTGACATTCTCACCTCTTGCTGTACTGTCAGTCCCACAATTCACTGGTATTGGCAATGGCAATTCAGTTCCACTCTGCACCGATGGAGCTGTGGGGGTACTAAAGCAAAAAACACGGCTATAATACACTCAAGTAACTTGTATTCAGTAATACAAGTTACTGAACATTACTGAATAATGACAATAAAAGGACAAGATTAGTCTGAGCAAATCAGTACATGGCATAGGGCCATGTTTAACCCATAACGCAGCTCTCAGGTCTTACCGGATGCCTGTCTGCATTGATGTGTCAGGCTGGGACATGCCACACTACTACAATAACATGATATACAAGATCAATGACTTGCCAGGCCTGTGTGGAAATATTGATTGTGTTTCCATGGGCTGTGCTGACCTCTGCTGACCCCTTCATGAAGTAGTTAATCTCACAGCAGGGTGAAAGCAAAGCCATTTACAGTTCAGTTGAACAGCTGTTATTTTGCTTTTCAATTTAGTATCAAATGGATTGCAATCTGTTTGAGCACCCCAGACTGGGATGGACATAATAGCACTGGCTTGACCAATGCCGTGGGTTTGGGCGGAACTACCTGTTTGTTCAACCAGTTGCAGATGGGGAGTGTGTTTGAAGCCTTTTGAAAACAGGCACTATAATTGGAAGTGACTTTGGTGATGCTAGTGGTGCAAATTACACACTTCACCTTTAAGTTTATGCAATTCTGTCATGATAGAAAGATAGATAGATAGATAGATAGATAGATAGATAGATAGATAGATAGATAGACAGACAGACAGACAGACAGACAGACAGACAGACAGACTGACTGACTGACTGACTGACTGACTGATTGATTATGATTATGCTGCGTTCAGACTAGGGGTACTTTCACACCTGCCTCATTTATTTCGGTTGAATCACACTAGAGTTCGTTGTCCCCCTTGGTGCGGTTTGTTTGGGCAGGTGTGAATGCAGCAATCGCACTCGGGTGCACACCAAAAGCGAACCAAACTAGCCCGAGACCTCCTTGAAGAGGTGGTCTCTATATGCTTTCAAACGAACTCTGGAGCGGTTCGCTTGACATGTGAAAGCAATCCGACCCAAAGGACCAAACAATATCATAATTCATAACAGGAAATGTGTTATATAAAAAGCAGTAGTGTTTGATACTGTGCACATTAGTTGCCATAGTTGAAAACCAAAGAGCGCCTCTTTATCTTAAAATGTTGTGTAATTATGCTTTTCCGTGCAAGAATGCTGTCCCGATGAAGCCTTAAATCCTGCTCTAGCTGGATTATAACATTCATATAGTGTTTGCATGTGTATCGACACAGTTAGCCTACTAGACAGCGCTGGGAGATCAAGAGAGAGCGTGTTTAAATTTGCTGCAGTATTAACATGAATGTAGCATATAATTTAACAGCGGGAATGACGGCTTCATTCGTATAGTGTTTGCATGTGTCTCGACAGTTACAAATAAATCCACAATAAGCTCATGAAGCTAACTTGTTCAATCATCTTTGGAAAGCGCTCTGAAGGGAGAGTGGGATCTCATGCTTTCAACGCTAAATTGCTATTGCTAGCCTACCTTTAATTTAATAAAGAGAAATCTGGGCACTGTAATTAAGGAATCCTTATCCCTTCACCTAATCTATTTCTTTCTATAATGAAATATGGATATGAATCTGATCTTTAATCTCAGTATCTCAGATCATCATATTGTGTGGGGAAAGGTGATTATTCATATGTGTTGCAGGAGTGTGACTCCTTTAAGGAATGAATGGGGAATATCAGTCTGCCCTTCTCAAAGTGAATTATTGCATTTCACAGGCTGTTTCATTGAGCTGAAGAATATGAAAGGACATCTGTTGGCTACACGCTGAATGTGCCTGCATCAGAAGATACAGTTTTCGAAAAGAAGAGCTGTTTTGCTCATACATTGTTTTTTTGTTTTTCTCCAACTCATGCAACACTAAACATGAATGATACCTCAAATCGTGAAGCTTGTTGAGGAAATGTATATGCTATTACTTGAAACAGGAACCTAATATATAGGGACCAAAATTTATTAGAGACTTTGGTGATCTCTCTGACCTGGGGCCGGTAAGTTACAATGTTACCTAGTTTTGACGTAATGGGTAAGTTACAACTTACGCACTACTAAAAGTTTTGCGTTGCACCATTAAACTTAGTTGAAGTGTAACATATACACTAAATTTTTATAGAAGCCTCCTACGACCTACTTGCTACGTTCCGCCTTAAGAAAAAATGGTACAACTGAATAAAGCACAGAGTTAGAAAACAAACTAGCTAGTTAGTTACAAACTAGATGGGAGGTTTTGTCTATTTATTAGTCAAATTACAGAATCATTTTGAATAGTGTTAATAGTGTGGCCACAGAAACGCATAATTTCAAGTCCTAGAACGTGAACAGCTCCGAAAAGAATGACTGGGTTGTTATCTAGACATAGCGTGAATGCACCATTACTTTGTCTATTTTTGCTCGATCAACAAAAATAGTTCATAACAAAGTTAAATGGTGCAATCACATCATGTCAGAATTACTATAACAAGATGACAAACTGGAGCTCTGAGAAAATTGCGTGTGTAATTGCGAGTTAGAGAAGTGAATGCTTTTTACAAGTCAGAATTCACATAATTACGGCAATTTCGATATGACATGAACACAAAGAAGCAGGAACAACCGTGGCATCTCCAAACAACAAGCAGTAGTGGTGCTCCTGAATTAAAGAGTGGCTGCATCCGCATACTTACCTAGTAGGCGAAAAACAGTATGTGACAAAAGAAGTATGTCTGAATTCACAGTACTCATAAAAGAGGAGGCAAAAAGTAGATTTTGAAGTGCCCATTCGATGGACATTTACTATCCCATGAGGCCACTGGAGAGGATTTATGAATGGCAGTGAAGCGAAGCAACTGACACTGGTAGGTCACTTTATAATGACAACATGACGAATGTAGCCTACTCAAGTGAGTATGCGATTTCTACGGAGCCCCGCACATGACATGCAGGAAAAAAAGTAAATCGTGCGCACGCTTTTACTAAGTAGTTCCCTCGATTTACTAAATCATGTGCACGATTTACTATTTCATTCCCTCGATTTGCTAAATCATGCACGATTTAGCAAATCGAGGGAACATATTAGTATGTCGTGCGCATGATTTATAAATTGAGGGAACGACTTAGTAAAGCATGCACACGATTTAGTAAATCGGGGAACGACTTAGTCAAGCGTGCGCACGATTTAACCTACTATTTTTTTCCTGGATGTCATGTGTGTGGCTCCGTAGATTTTAGATGCAGCCTGAGTTTTTAAAGTTGTAATAAAATGGAAGTAGCGACAGATCTTTTCCTCCGTAATGATAGGAGTCTTTCGTGTTTACCGGAAGGTCCAGTTATGACTTTTTGATTAAACATTAGGTCAAAAAAAAAAAGAAAAGAGAGAAAGAAAAAAGAAACATATACAAATTATTTGTCACCACCTACTGGTATACTGATTTAACCTGCTGAAAAGAGCTAATGAAAAATCCCATCACTAATGCACAGACTGACAGTCTGCCTGGTACACACTAACACAAACAAGTGGCGTGATACAAAAACTGCTCCTGGACTAAATATCAGCACTCAAATTTAATGACCAGAACTTAATTTTGAACAATATTTATTAACTTTAACAGCTTTGACAAAAGAGACTGTTCCTGGATTAAAGGCTTGCAGCATATCATGCAGCTTGCCCTGTGATCTGACAGCACGATATGACAAAAGTGCTGAGATGGAAGACAGAAGACACAGACACACAAGGATATCAAGTAAGCCGATTAACAGCCAAGCTCAGAATAGGATCAGTGCGGGTGTCACACGCACAGACAACACAGACACTCAGAGAGACACAATCTTGTCCATGAGCTCATGTACACATACTCACAGGCTCACACAAAGACTCAAATGCCGGCACCTGGAATCCTACCAAAATCTAATATTAGAAAGCAAGAGTCATTCCCTATGGTTCAGAGGTGGGAGGAGATGACGTCATCTGCTGTTATCCACCCAGATCGCTCCATGCATGAATAGAAGAGTAAGAAATTAGTAGCTGCAGTGTGGAGGGTCCTGAGCAATTCCAGGGCAGGGTTACCAATGTGGGGCCCCTGTACTGAACACCATCTCCAAATGCCCTGAACTTTCATTATTGTTTCATTTCATATTAATAATCAGAAACACAACCTTTCAAAAGCAAAACACAACAGAGGACCCCATACTTTCATTACTCCCCATAAAGAGACCTATCCTCCAGCACAAGGGCCCTTTAAAGGGATAGTTCACCCAAAAATGAAAATTCTGTCATCATTTACTCACCCTCAAGTTGTTCCAAACCTGTATAAATTTCTTTGTTCTTTGCACAAAGGAAGATATTTGGAAGAATGTTTGTAACCAAGCAGATCTCACCCCCCACTGAATACTATGAAAAATGGTTGTCAATGGGGGGCGAAATCTGTTTAGTTACAAACATTCTTCCAAATATCTTCCTTTGTGTACACCAGAACAAAGAAATTTATACAGGTTTGGAACAACTTGAGGGTGTGTAAATGATGACAATTTCATTTTTGGGTGAACTATCCCTTTAACATCCACTGTTAACTTTAACCATCATTGTTAACTTTTCTGCAAGCACTTATTCCCCCTTAACCCTTAAACCAATGTAATTACACACTCACAATATGTTAGTTTATTTGTTTTTTCCCCCCTCTTCTCTATCTTACTTCCTAATCTAGCAGTCTAATAAACATTGTATATTACAAATATTGTTGGCCTTTTGATGAATGGCTTTTGTTCCCCTTGTATAATTTGCTTTGGATAAAAGTGTCTGCTAAATGCATAAATGTTAACTAAGATGCAAATTATATAAAGGATGAAATCACTGAACAAAAGTTACATATATGGTTTGGGGAGGCCTTTTGATGTTTGTGCCTCCAGGGTCTTTTGAGCCGGCCCTAGGTAATTCTCAAATTGTTCTACTCACCAGCTACTTTATTAGGTACAAATATCTAATCAGCCAATCACATGGCAGCAACTCAATGCATTTTGACATGTAGACATGGGCTGTGTTCAAAATCGCCCCCCTATACCCTCATTCACTATTCCCTACATTACTCCACTAATATAGTCCACTTGAAGGAGTGAATGAAAATGAGTGAATTCGGACACTGAGTGCGTCAGAAGGACTGCTGCTTTTGTATAGATTGTGCTTGCTGTTTAATAATCAAAACTTAGCAAACTGGCAGCTCCAGTAGTAATGAAAAGATTTATCTTGAAATCTGTCATGGAAACTAGCATGTATAAACCTTAATTAAATAATAAACTCGTTATTGCGGTGCATTGTGGGAATGAATGTGTGCACTCGATAATGTCCACTATGGTTTTGGATACCACTATGAATAACTGTCCCTTCAAATAGTGCCCTACTTAAGGGTATAGGAGGTCTGAGTATTTCAGAAACTGCTGATCTACTGCGATTTTCACACACAACCATATCTAGGGTTTACAGAGAATGCATGGTCCGAAAAAGAGAAGATATCCAGGAAGCACCTGTTCTGTAGAGGAAAATTCCTTGTTGATACCAGAGGTTAGAGAAGAATAGCCAGACTGGTTCGAGCTGATAGAAAGGCAACAGTAACTCAAATAACCACTCGTTACAACCGAGGTATGCAGAAGAGCGTTTCTGAACGCACAACACTTCAAACCTTGAAGCAGATTGGCTAAAGCTGCAGATGACCACACCCGGCGCAACTCCTGTCAGCTAAGAACAGGAAACTGAGGCTACAATTCAAACGGGCTCACCAAAATTGGACAATAGAAGATTGGAAAAATGTTGCCTGGTCTGAGTCTTGATTTCACAAAGCTCAATCTCAAACAGGTTTCTTGAACATGACCATGAGTTCACTATACTCAAATGGCCTCCACAATCACCAGATCCCAATGCAACAGAGCACCTTTGGGGTGTGGTGGAACAGGAGATTCGCATCATGGGTGTGCAGCCGACAAATCTGCAGCAACGGCGTGATGCTATCATGTCAATATGGACCAGAATCTTTGAGGAATGTTTTTAGCACCTTGTTGAATCTATGCCATGAAGATTTAAGGCAGTTCTGAAGGCAAAAGGGGGTCCAACCTGGTACTAGCAAGATGCACTGGCCGCTATCGCCTCACACATGATGACGCTGTGAGAGCCGTGCAAGCATGCCACCTAGTGGGCAGAGAACGATATGTCCATAAGACACACAACCTGCAGAAATAGCAGGAGAGCATCTCTGACTTCCTTACATGGCTGAAAAAAATCATATATGTATATGCATGCAAATTTTAACTCAAAACAGCATTCTTTTTTATCATAAACTTCTGAGAAACATTATACATAAGAAGAATCAGGGTGACTGTTTCAGCCCATGAAATGAGATGGTTGCTGTGTTCATTAACCCTAATTATTTCACCTGAACACTAATACAAAGGGACCACTTGCATCTCACCTTTATCTCAAAGCTATTGTGTTTCACAAGGACACTCATTACACTTAATCTCATTGGGCTGGACAAGCAGCCACAGCTTTGCCTTCAGGGACAATTAACAGCGTCCTTTGCCATTTGCTCTCAGTGGCACTTGTTGTATCCAACACAAGATGTCCCTTGACTATACGTTACCAAGCAAAGGCTGCTTTGGTTAAAAAAAAGGTGGGGTAACAAAAGGCGAGTTAGTGTGCATGTGTGATGGGGGTGGAGGCAACAGAGATGGTGGGGGAGGAAAGTAATGATAGT
>RJVU01028972.1:33637-54019 GCA_003731715.1 Anabarilius grahami
CAACGGGTACAGCTGGTCATGTCTCTGTTTTTAAAAAGCGACTGGCCACCTGCATTTGTATAGGGTTCAGAAACAAAGACTTTGGAACTTACCGTGGCTAGAATGTAAAGTTTGACTAACAATTGCTGGATAAATGCTGGAAGGAGAGGGGACACTAACAAAAAAGTTATATTTTTTTTACAACATTCTTTGAAGTACCTTGAAGTATCATATAAATACCATGAAATGAATATGGCACACTTTCAGTACCATAGTAGCCTACCTAGTAAAATACCATGGTGTCAGTATTTTTAGTCATACAAAGATTATTTGACATTATCAACATATAGTTTGAAAATGAAACTTTAAATTTTAGGCCATCTGGTTTAAATCATATTTTTAACATGGTAATACTTATATGTTCTGTTATAAATAGCCTATGTATTTTTCTTTTATTATTTTCTTTTGTTTGATTATTTGTGTTATGAGACGTAGCCTACACATTTCTCCAGTTTGCACTTCTTTCAAGTTAAAAGAAGTGTAGGCCTATTTTAAAACGCATCTTGACACCGTACACTTACAATAATGAACGCGTTCAGTGTGAACGGACCGTTTCTCTCCATTCCTTGTATTATTTTTTGTGATGGTGTGCGATACCTTTGGTTGCCAGTAGGCGGCAGAAGAGGACGGTGAATTTTCCAACGGTTAACGATTTATTTGTATGGGATGCGCTTCACTTTGTCAAATCCACCGAGAACTCGTGCAGTCTGAAAGTCTTTGCACCGCGCTGCTGGAATTGTCAATGAGGACATTTACCATTTTACATGAACCTCAGCATGACGTGGACTGTGTTTTACCAGTGGTTTGTCAGTTTGAAATACCTGTAAGGCGTTTTAGTTTCTCATTTGTCAGTCAAAATGAAAAAAGAAATATTGATATGGAGAGATTTTAAACGGGATATCCATCGATTCGGTCTGTTTTATTACGTCTGCGCCTCTGGTAAGATAATAATTCTTTAACAAATCTTGGAAAATGTAACGTATCAACTTTAATTTGAACTTCTATATGAGACTGAGATCTTTCTAACTTTAACTGTCTGTTTAAATAGAGATGGAGACGCGTTGCAGTTGCAATTTCAAGCATTTCATAATTTGTTAACCAACTTGCTGCTATGTTTCAATTAGTGTATGTTTTTAAATACTCACTTCCTCATTTTCACTTAATCCCTCATTGTAACCGAGGTGTCTATCCAAGTAACAACACAACCTATGTAGCTGATTTGTAGCCGATGTGCTGTTTGTCAGACTACATGATATACCACTGAATTTCAGGAGCCAACATTTTGACGTGCATTAACATGTTTGATAGATCGGCCTCATGCTGTTGTCACATTCCAGCAGTGTTACTGAAGCCTCAAACACTCAAACTGATGCCTGCGTATTGAGATGCACTTCAGTGAAGGCTGGTAGACAGCTGCCATCCGGTCTAGACCGAGTAGCTCCACTCTTATCAAGATCAAAGCACATGCTTGCACTGAACGCTGGGAAATGTATGTGAGAGAGATGCAAGGGATGGAGTGGTAAGCCAAAATGTGAGGTGAAATAAGAAATTAAACATGTAGCCTACTATGTGGATTATTTAGTTTTTACAAAGTTGCTGTTTTCTGAGGTGAATTCTGTATTTTTTGACGATTCCTGTCCCATTACACCCTACATTTTTCTGTAGAGAAAAATGCCATAATGTTGCTTAGTCTCATTCACATCCACACTCATTCCACAAGCATTCAGCCTCCTCAAACATGACCCTGACATATAAGCCTGAAATAGACGCCTACTTAGACATGACATCAGCCAGTGTTTTAGCCAAACACACACACGCACATTCAGTACACGTCTGCTGAGCCAAATGACCTGCGTTTATAAGTCTAGTGGGGAAATCTCTGGCAGCTGTGCGAAGGCAGCGAGGATGCAGATGTAAGTGTGTGTGTGTGTGTGTGTGTTAAAAGCCTGCTTCTGCCAGGATCCCTTCTATAAGTGTGTGTAAAATCAACCTTTAGGATAGCACACCTGAAAGAAACCTACATGTTGAAGGTGTTAGATCTGCTGAAGGAGATGCGGAGGAGAGGACGGCTTTTACTAAAATGCTTTTATATGGTTAAGGACTAGAAACCCATTAATAGCACTTGTTTTTTTTTTAGCTTTTCCATAGTGCAGCAAATGAAGAACACCTTTTGTGGAATCATGCCATTTTTAACATCCACCTGATGTGCTTGAGCATAACTTTACATCATGTTGTCTTACTGTAGTTTGGGTGGTTTCATAATCAAAGATGCTTTTACTGAACCACATAAAATCTACTCATTTTCTTTATACATATGGGTTTAGAAAGTGGTTTTTGGAAATGAATATAGTGCTCTAAATCTTAAATGCATCAAAGTTATAGTGTCTCATGAACTGAATTAATGGGTGAAGTGCATCAAATGTTAATTTGAGTCAGTGAATATAGAAGGACTGGCATTTCCAATTCTTTAAGCATGCTTTGGTCTCGGACACAATGAATGGCAAATTGATGTGCTTTTGAAACAAAAAAAAAGGTATAACTCACAAAATAAAAGTTAAGTTTATTGTTGAACAACAAACTCCACACATACAACAAACAGGCCAAGGTAAAACAAATAATGCAGACAAAACAAAGTCAAAAGAAACCAAAACTCCTTTTTTCTTTGGCCTAGCCCTCCCATACAAAAACTAGTTTATGGTACAACTAGTTATGGTACAACTAAAGTTCATACATAAAATTTACTGGAATGCTCTGAGTTCAATGGCTGTTGATTTTATACATGTTGTCTTAAATGTTGAAATATTGAGACATGGTCAAACAAGTAAAATTTCATAAAGAAGCACCGTTTTGGTCACAGGAGATCACGATAAAGTGGCTGACCTCTTCACAATATGTACAAAAATATAAAATGTAAATAAAAATACAAACAAATCCTTGTCTTGCTTATTTCATTGTGAATGCTGGAAATCGGAAGTTGTGGTCGGTCCTCTAGAAAATTTTGAATTGGGGGTCAGTTGGTTGACATGGGTGACAAACTTGAAAATGACCATGTTTTATGTATTTGAGTCCTTTATGCCACTGGCTCCAACAGTTGGGTTAAAGCAGAGGCGTCTACACCTGCTCAGCAATATGAAACGATCCTTTAATCATCATCATCCGTCTTCTGCTTCTTGGGGTCGACGTCATCCTGATAGAAAAGTGGGATTAAAAATTAATTATTTGAACTGTGATAAAAAGTGGAAACCACCACCACCAGGTATTCTTTAGGTAGCGATTCATGATTGTACCTCATCATCTTCATCGTCATCTTCAGCAGCCCGTTTTGTTCCTCCACCTAGCTCGTCGTCATCTTCATCCTCGTCCTCATCCTCATCACCTGCAGAAAAGGACCAGTAGCCACATGATTAAAATGTCTTTGAATTAGTTTGTCGTCATGTCAGAAAATTGTGAACATTAATGTTGCACCAACCCTCTCCTTCCTCTTCATCTTCCTCATCTACCTCATCATCTTCTTCATCATCAATTTCAGGCTCTCCGTTTTCTTCATTCTCCTGTTAACACATTTCCAAAAAGATCAGTGCATGTTCTTCATTAATTACCAAAGTAGTGGAATAGTAGAGAAGTCAAGAACACTGGCCAGGCAATTTAATTACCTTTCCATTAGTGGCATCTTTTCCATTTTCCTTCTCCTCAAGGAGCTTCTTCTCTTTCAGGTCCTACATTTAAAAAAAAAAAATTATCTCTTAACTGATATTTTAAAACATTTAACTTTGTCAGATTGGAGCCATCTGTGTCCAATAGGCAGAGTGAATGCAGATTACGATTGACGTGAACAAAACGCCCCCTATGCGCACAAATTTAAATTGCATCTCTAATGACGCCCCTCTGACATTGACGCCTCATTGGCTGCAGCAGAGAATTTTGCTGTCCATCAACGACCCCTGCTCCCGCCTCTTATCGAGTGAGCTCGTTTGTAATCTGACACTTTACTGAGACTCGGCGGCTGTGGATATTGTAAAGTGTAAATCCATCATGCAAGAATATTTTGGCGTGTTCGCACTTGCTTACATTGTAGCTCCGGAAAACACAAGCTTAAAACTCGAAACAAGCTGGATGATTCAGAACCACGGAATTGTGTTTCAGCGAGCTGATACCGAACTCTAATGAAAGACAAAGAAGCGCACGCATGGCTTTCACAATCTATCCATCCCGAGCACAACAGAGTTCGGCATGCACGCCACCACCGCCGTCACGTTAACCTGGATTTAGTTCGCGCAGTCGCAGAATTGACAAGAAACCGTAGGCAAAAAACACAACCTGTCAAAAATGTCAGAATATCATTGCTCCTTGAATTTGCTTTGACGGGTCTCGTTTCAATTAAAGCCTTGCCAAAAGCAGTTAAATGAGCCTTACACATGCGAATATTTTCATTAATTCGTTTATATAATCTTTAGCCCTTAAGCCGTTTATCAACTACATCAACTTGGACCGCCCCCTTAAATTCACGACGTCCCTGGCTTCAAACTAGTAAACCAACAAGCCCACGTTGTCGTTACACACGGAAAAATATAAACTCGTTGGAAATGCATAACAAACAGCATTAGACCAATTATTCGATCTTTGGGCTTACATATCAGCTGCCTCTGTGAGTTTAAAGGGCTTTCGAGTAGCTACTAGACAACGGCACCGCCACCACAATTTACAGGCTTTTGAACGTCAAAACAGTTCGGGTCACACATATCATATACAGTTTCTTCACTTGTTTATTATCCATAAACTTCAAAAAAAGAAAGAAAAAGGGTCATTTGCATTTGAAATCCGATGCACTGCAGCGTTAATCCAAGTTCCGCGTATTGGCTGCATCAGAACCAATCGTTATCTGACTTGATAAACCCAAACAGCGGTAATTCGAAATAACTTGTAATATGCTTATTTAATCCCGTCAAATGTGCGGCAAATTCGTTTATCATCATATGTGAGATTTCCTATCGTTTAGCCGCCTAGACAAACCGGCAAACTTTCAGCCCCGAAGCCATCGACCGATCAACGCGTTCTCAACCCCGCCGTAATGCCTGTTAGCCACAAACTAACCGGTAATGAATGAACAGATTTAGGAATAAATAAGTGCTCAAAACATTGTTGTGCGGAAATTTACACAAGCCATAAAACCATAGGCTACCTACAAACAAAACATGAGTAAATTGTGTAACATATTAGGCTATTTATACACGTTTAAGATCTGGAAAACGAAATACAAAGAATTACAGGTTTAAGGATTTATCGTGGTAAAGCAGTTGACGTCCCCAGCTCACATCGTCGCTGTTTTCAAAGGGGAACCGACACGCTTGTATAAACAAAGAACCCGCGCGCGCAGACTGTTACATTCCGGACAATGAGAAATTGCGTTTGAATGTGCTCTCATTCCGAACGCGCGACAGAACTCGTTACAATGCATCCATTTAAATTTCTCATTACAGTATCAATTTAAATCACTTACGGAGCAGTTATTGCATACTTTTCCTTTATCCGTAATAATTAATCAACGGTTCTTTCCGGCTACAGCCCAAATTAGCCTACGCGTTCATGTTAAATCTGAACTAAGAGACAAATGAAAAGAGTAAATGCTTTTTAAATGAGAATTTCGTTTATCTAGAGGCACCCGTTCTTACCTTTGCGGAGATTTCTGTCGCGGAGTCAACCTTCGTATCGGCCATAATTAATATTGTATCAATAAAATTCGGAACGAAGGAAAATGCGAAAATAATCCGCCTCTATCCTCCAGTAATCACTATTGTAATGAAGCTTTCTTATGCCGACGGCATGTGATGAAGGAGGCTTTAATATAGATTTGCGGGCGGAGCATGAGAGGCGGTCGGCTGTATTTAATTGGTTAGTGGACTCCGAGGAGGTGTGTTTTCAAGGCAATAGAGTGGAACAATGGAAAGTATTTCTAAACGTAAAAGGACACACCCCCAGCCGGTATTTCAACAGGGAAGACACACCTCCTACCTCCGCTTTTCTCGCTAGACATATCTGTGCAACGCAATTCCACATTTCGTCAACAAATTCGTAGATACGACATACCTCTCACATATGAAGTCGTGCCTTTTTTTTTTTGAAGTTCGTGAAATCAGTAGTTAACAAATGTCGTCTGTCCATCAACTGCTTAGGCTTATTGACCCCTAAATCACCCCCAAACACGGCACCTACTATTATAGCATAGATAGGTAGTCGATATGCCAAAGCACACTAAGCAAATGTTGTTTTTAAAGCACGTACGGCGATAGGGGCGGCATTTGGGAAACGGTGTTTTCATGCCAGATGCAGCCCCTCCCCTTTCCGTGAATTTCGCACTAAACTTAGCACTGCGAGCAAAAACAGCTCTTTTCACCGCTGCCTTCCTTCATCTGATAAACGAGATGAGAAAATGCACACAAACCAGCTAAAAATTCACCAGGCACGACGTTTTAGTTGCAAAACCTCTTTCAGAACAAGAAACCAATTTTTTAGTTCATAATCTGATTTTTTATTACCGAGAAAATAACTAACCACACGATGTGGAGCTGCAACTACTAGCGTTTTATTTCAATGGAAACGCGTCTTCTGCAAGTTGGGCGCTGTAGATTATACTGTTAGAAAATGTATTGTAAAATCATTAACATCACACGACTTGTGCTTTATTATTCGGGATGAGTAGCATTTAAACAAAGCAGAAGCCATAACCTCGCCGGCGAGAACTGAGGGGAGGGGAATTTCGGATACTTCATCATAACCTACATTCAAATTCAACTTTGATGACGATGCTTTTGCAGTCGGGCGCATCTGATTGGATGTCCAGACGATCAGAACCCACAGTTGACGCTTTGCGCGAAACTATTGGATGCCAGAGATGTCAATCAAAGAAATGACACACAGTGTGCGAGAAAGCCTGGAAATGGATTCGAAAAGATTCTTGGCCTGGATGGAGATTTGTGAGCAGGTCAAATCGTGTGACGGGGGATTGTTATAGTGAAGTGTATCAAATTGTAAAAAAACTCTTCACTTTTGACCTGACAATAAAGAAGAGGGCCTTAATTTTGAACAAATATTTAAACATGAATGATATGGATGCAAAAATAACAACTATTATTAGATCTATATTAAATAAATAATATTATTAGATCAATAATAACTTGCAAAAACCTGTTCCCAAACAGCATAGCCTAGGCCGTCTTGCCAAAGTAAACAAAAATAGGAAAATTAAGTTTACCTGTTTGTACAAAGACTATAATATTACAGATTATCATCACCAAAAATAATTAACCAGTCTTGATTAACATTTATTGATCACTGTGCATCTATCATTTTATGATGGATTGCTTTCAGTCATTAAATTCCATCTTCTGTACACGTTATAATATGAATAAATATCTGATTTGTTATAATATAATCAATGAAATCATTATAACATACACTTACCTTAAAGAAACGCCTAATTATTAATCAGAATCTGAACACATTCTTCACACCAATAATGCCCCACTTTAATTCTAGCATCAGGCCAAATTTCCTGCTTCTCAAGCTGATCTCCCCTGAGGCAGAGTATATATTGCTGTACAGGATAAGAGACACAGAGAAACACTTCCTCATGAGTAGGCAGTGAAAACTGTGCATGCGTGAACCTGCCAGGGAGATGTGGAGGAGGAAAGCACTGCTGTGAAAGAAGTAACTCAGACTATTGCTTCTTGCTCTCTGAGGTTCAGACAGGTGTATTCTTCTAACAAGGGCACATATTTGCCTGTGCGAGACAACCAGGTACACACCGGCCATAAGCAGTGTCCAGTACCTTAGAGAACAACCCAGCTATCAATGTGCATTTCTTCACCATGAGGTTCTTATTCTAAAAAAAAAACAAGGCATGGTCCTCATCAAATAAGGCTGTTAATTTCCATCCATTTTTTTCTTCTCATAAAAAAGTGTCTCACTCAGAGACAGGAATGTATTCCCTCTAGTGGGAAGCACATATTATAGCATCTACTGTCATGCTCTCCTCCACACAGTGATTACAATATTAATACCCGGTCAAATTTTTTTTATTGTAAGTCTTCTTAACTTTGCTTTCCTAGAAGACTCAGAGAACCGTATTAAACTTCCACTTAAGGAATGTCTTGGAACTTAGATGCCGTTTCCACAAGGAGAAAGTGCTAATTTGAAAGTAGTAACACTGGCCTGGTGTATTTTAAGCATAATGAGAACAAGTACGTTCTAGTGATCCCTTGCAGACAATTACTACAGCAACCATTCTGTTAGAGGCTCAAAAACGTCTTAAGAGAGGACATAAAAAAGTGCGCATAAATACAGTGATATTAATATTACAATAGTAAATGTTACCATTTTAAAGGGTTAGTTCACCCAAAATGAAAATAATGTCATTTATTACTCACCCTCATGTCGTTCTGCAGCCGTAAGACCTTCGTTCATCTTCGGAACAAAAATTAAGATATTTTTGATGAAATCCGACGGCTCAGTGAGGCCTCTATTGAGAGCAAAGCCATTCAAACTCTCAAGGTCCATAAAGGTACTAAAAACATATTTGAAACAGTTAATGTGAGTTCAGTGGTTCTATCTTAATATTATAAACCAACAAGAATACTTTTTGTGTGCCAAAAAAACAAAATAAAGACTTTTCAACAATATCTATATGGGCCGAATTCAAAACACTGTTTTGGAGCTTTACGAATCGAATCAGTGAATCGGAGCGCCAAAGTCACGTGATTTCAGCAGTTTAGCCGTTTGATAGGAGATCCGAATCACTAATTCAAAACAAAAGATTCATAAAGCTCAGAAGCTTTATGAAGCAGTGTTTTGAAATCTGCCATCAATAACTATTGTTGAAAAGTCATTATTTTGTTTTTTGGCGCACAAAAAGTATTCTCATTGCTTTATAATATTAAGATAGAACTACTGAACCCACATGAACTGTTTCAAATATGTTTTTAGTACCTTTATGGACCTCAAGAGTTTGAATGGCATTGCTGTCTATGGAGGCCTCACTGAGCCATCGGATTTCATCAACATCTTAATTTGTGTTCTGAAGATGAACGAAGGCCTTACGGATGTAGAACGACATGAGGGTGAGTAATTAATTACATTATTTTCATTTTTGGGTGAACTAACCCTTTAATAATGTATTTTTAATTCACATGCTCTCAAGTATTCAAAGTGTGTAGTAAGGGAAAATGTCCATTCAAAAGCTAATGCTGTCTAATGAACATCAGATGCATACAAACAAACATGGCACAGTACAACAAATGTACACATCCAGAGAAAATCTGGACTTGAATGGTTCGGACTGACTGGAGTGAAACCCAATTCTTCCTGTCCTTCCCACAAGAGTGTGAAGTCATAAATTAGGCATGGTGCCCTTGGTGAAATGATCGATAACAAGAGGGGGAATAAGATAGGATGAGAGAGAGACCTCTACTGCATGTCAGTTATTTTTAAATAAAATCAAATAGACGCTGAACAGGTAAGCCTGAACTGTCAACAAAGCATGTCAAATATTTTTGTAAGTAGTCACTCATTACTAATAATTGTTCAGTTGCCTGATGAAAAGACTTGAGGTGCGTCCCAATTTGCGTACTTATGCATTTTTCTATAACGTTTTGTAGTATAAATAGTGCGCGCAAGAGTAGTGTGCACTGGAAATTCCAAATAGAAAAAGTATACTTTAAATACCCGGATGATGCATTTAAGTTAATTGTTGGACACTTCATGCACTCAACTGTTGCAGCTTTAATTATATTAGCGGAGGGGGAGGGGCAAGTGCTATCAGACACTCTTGATGTTAAATGACAAAATAACCTTATAAAATTCATACAATGAGTTCATAGTGTATAAGTGCATAGTGTATAGTGCGTCATTTGGGACACAACTTTGGTTGAGTCAGTACTGTCTGGATCTATCTAATGCAAATTAGGTATGATTGAGCTGTTCTTGATGCCATAATGATTTACAAACTACTAGTGCATTTAGAACAAGTAAAATTGGCTGCGTCCGGAATCGCATACTCTCTTGAGTAGGTACTTATTTTGAATAAGTAATTATTTCATGACCACTAAAAAAATATGTTCTATATAGTATGAATGTAATCTGGATGTACTACATTCTCCATGTTTTGCCCTTATCATGTGACCTACCAGCGTCAGTTGTGTCGCTTCACTGCCATTCAAAAAATCCTCTCCTGTGGCCTCATGGGATAGTAAAGTGCCCATTGAATGCGATCAGAATCTCGCCAGAAGTGGTAGGTCATATGTGGACTTTTTGACTACTCTTTTATAAGTAGGCTATACTGTGAATTCGGACATACTTCTTTTGTCACATACTGTTTTTCACCTACTATATAGTAGGGAAGCATATGATTTCAGATACAGCCCTTATCTTTCTGCTGTACACATCTGGATTAATATAAGCAAATATGTAGATATGCACAATGTATGACTAAACAGCTCTGAAGGCACAGAGAGCCACCTCAGGTATGATTCTCTCTGATCCTCCACATTATTTGTTAGCAGCTGCAATGTGTTGTGGCCGAAGCTCCGGGAACATATCACGTTTGAATCTATTACATCACCTGGGCCTGATTTTATACATTCAGATACACCTCAATGTACTTATGTCATAGATATGTATACGTAGATGCCACATTCGACCGTCCAGACACGTCAACACGTCCACCATCTTGGAAGTCAACATATCATCACTTGCTGAAATCAATCGCTGCGTCCGAAATCAAATATTTCCCTACTATATAGTATGCGAAAAAGTAAATGCTAATTATGTTGGTTATTATTAAATATTCATACAATTATTCTTTCATTAAATTATATTTAATAATTATTTTTAATAAGTTAGTTCTGTATAACAACAGAAATATGATTTAATGTTTTAAAGATTTGATCATTACATACTGCATGCTTCAGAGATTTCTGAATTCCCATGGTGGTCAACATTTCATTTAGGGAAGGTTAAATATAATACACAAAAGGTTCAGGAAGCTTTCCTGTCGTTTTTTAAAAGCACCTTTGTGCCTTTTGACATGGAAATTCACTTGAAAACTGAGTTGTGGGAATGATGTAATAGCAATTGATATGTCTCAAATTTAGGACTTCAGGCAGATCTTTTTATACAGTAAGGCCAACTCAACGTATTTATCCCAGGTTGTTTTCATGTACTATCATTACACTGCTCTGTTTTCCCATTCTTCTGTACTTTTGAGGCAAAGGGAACCATTCACACAGTTTTCAAGCGCAGCGGAATGGAAAAGAATGCATGATGTCTCGAGACGCGTTTTTACAAGTTGAACTTCATTAATTTGACACGCCGTTTTAAAAACGCAGCTCTTGTGGGATGCTGAAAGGAACAGCAAAACGGTGCAACGGTCAAAAGAGTCCGTCATATGCTTATATAGAAAAACTATTTAAAAGCAACGCACTGGAACGGATAAAAGTGTGCTGTGTGAACTGGCCATAAGGCCCACATAGCCTCTACAACTACATTAGATAGGCCTATTCAATTATGGGCTACTTATTACTGGATCATTTTATTAAATTGTGAAAAAACATAAGCCTAGTTCATAAAAAAAAGCAACAACATGGTAAAAGTGAAAGTAAAAATATATTTTTGGCCTATATATACACAGGCCTAGTATTAAGAACATAGACACGTCTATAATTTGTGGGAAAATGCTCCTTCACACATTTCGCTTTCAGTGTGCGGGATACCTTTTTCATTTCTTTGAAGTGGTTGAGCTTAAATTACTTTATGGTCTAACATACATTTAAAAAGTGCACTAAAGGATTTGTAGTATACAGCAGAAAGCAGAAAGTGCCTGAAGCTATAAAGATTTTACATAGCTGATCAGTGAAGTGCACCAATCTACAGTACATGTTCAAAGTGCTACAACTACACTACCAGTCAAAAGTTTGGAAACATTACTATTTTTAATGTTTTTGAACGAAGTCTCCTATGCTCATTAAGGCTGCATTTATTTCATAATAAATACAGAAAAAACAAAAATATTGTGAAATATTATTACAATTTAAAATTATGGTTTTACATTTTAATATACTTTAAAATATAATTTATTTCTGTGATGCAAAGCTGAATTTTCAACATCATTACTCCAGTCTTCAGTGTCACACGATCCTTCAGCAATCATTCCAATTCCAAACTTTTGACTGGTAGTGTATCTCTGTATAAAAAAAATATATATTATTTAGTTACCACAAACCCATGGTAACTAAACATTTTTTTTTAATACAGAGATGTTAAAAGCACATTTTAGTTCATATTCATGGTGTCTCAAAATAGCACAGTTGAATACACTTAGATGTTCTTAAGATTATCATAAGAAGTACTAAAGAAGATTTCTTTAGTAAGTACAAAATTAGTGTGCGAAAATAGAGCACTTTAAGTATAGGCCTATACATTATGGAAGTGTACTTTTTTTTTCACCTGGGGTATCTTACAGGAAACATGAGCTGGAAAACCGTAAGCAACAAAAAGAAAAGAGCTGGGAGTTTGATGTTTTAAGTTAACATAAGAACTTTGCATTGAAAAGTGGAACCAAAGGATAAATTTGAATATCCCAAGAAAAGCTAAACATTTTATTGACCTTTGGGGGGTCCAAACTCAGTCCTGGAGGGCCACTGTCCTGCAGAGTTTAGCTCCAACTTGTCTCAACACACCTGCCTGGACGTTTCTAGTATGCCTAACAAGACCTTAGTTGCGTCCCAAATGACACACAATACACTATGCACTTATACACTATGTACTAATGCACTATGTAGTCATCCATGTAGTGCGTGAATTGTATAAGGTTATTTTGTCATTTAACATCGGAGTCTGACAGCCCCGTCCCCTCCACTACGTAATTAAAGCTGAGACAGTTGAGTGCATGAAGTGTCCAACATTCCACACTTCGTTTTTTCCGTTAATTTAGTGCATCATCCGGGTATTTAAAGTGTACTTTTTCTTTTTGGAATTTTCAGTGTGAACGCACTACTTACACTATTTATACTTAAAAACGTCATAGAATAGTGCATAAGTACGCGAATTGGGACGCACCTCTTGATTGATTCAGGTGTGTTTAATTGGGGTTTAACAGGGGTTGGGTTAAACACCTCTAGTCAAAGTTTGAAGCTTGTTAAAAACTACTTAAATAGTTAAACATGAAATTAAGGGGCCTTTTACACGACACCATTTTCAACTAAAAACGGAAAACTTTTTTATGCATTTTGGCTATTCATTTACACGACAACAGCGTTTTGGTGGCCTGAAAATGCAAACTTTTGAAAACAGGTTTCAAAGTGCAAGCTTTTGAAAACGATACCATTGCCATCTCCTTGTAAACTGCAAAAATGCGAATCTATGAAAACGGTGACGCAATGCACATGCGTATTACTTTTAGTCTATCCATCTTATTTTTCAACATGTTTTCTGTGAATGTGCGAGACTTCAGATTTGTTTACCGCTATAGGGAAATAACGACAAGAATGTCAAAGTGCAGTAAACCATAAAAATAAGGTGGATAGACATGCGCGTTTGGCCCGAGTGCTCTGTAAAAGCAAGTACGGGTCTCTGCAGGACAGTAATGATCAGTGGGCGAGGCCATTAACAGAGGGGCGTTTTTGAGAGCGTTACCTGATTTGCCCACGTCAGAGTGTGGGTAGGGTTTAGAGGTGGGGTCGGGTGAAGGGGATCATTTTTATTGCATGATATATAAACATCCACCAGTTTGAAAACACCCACTTTTGTTCCTCAGAAACCTCATACTCTGTAAAAGAATGCGTATGCGCAGGCGCGTATCTTTCTTTACAAAGTGACATCGCCAACTACTTGTCTGGCATGCGTAATACAGCGTTTTTAGTCATTTTCGTGGATCCGTGTGAACAGGGATAGTGTTGATAACGTTGTCATCTGTTCAAAGAAAAAACTTTTCTGTTTTTTAGTACATTGTTGTCATTAATGTACCCTAAATTCATAATTTTCTTCTTCTGAAAGTGTGACAAATGTTTTTTTAAATTTATGACTATAGCAGTATCCTCTTTCTTTTAAATGCAGAGAAATCCTGGTTCACCTAATTTGCCCACTTCCCTCAGTTTACCCACAGCATTTGCAAATACTGCCCTCCTTTGTTCATCTGCTGCATGTTATCTTATAAAGTCAGACCATTGCAGTCTGGGATGTTATTCTAATATTGAAAATAGTTCACAAAAGGGTTGCTGAAATCTGTGTCTATCTAAGACACAACAAATAGTATCAAAATATGAATCATTTCCCTCCAATGGACAAGGTTATTTTCATTCACATGTTGTTGAAGAAGTCCTCTCTTCAGCTGCAACACACATTGTGTGATGAAACTATAGGAATGTCTCATGCATAATGGCTGCTTTGTGTATTTATTCATTAGCTTTAATAAGAAGCATTCACAGTCACATAGAAAACAAAAATAATAGAGAGAAACAGCGACTGGGCATCAGGGACAAGAACTGAGCGTATTATACAAGTCCTTAGAGCAACCATTGTGACTGCATCATCCAGTTTGTACACAAACTACATTTTTGACAGAGTGGGTGTCAATAAAACTGAGACTCAGAGACACGTTCTGCCCGTCTAGCACATCAGAGAGTTAATTGGTGCTTAGTGTACAGTTATGATGAATAGTGGGTGGAATATCTGAAAGGTTTGGGCCATATTCAAGAATCACGTCATGAAAACAAAGCAAGAGAACATGGAATTCATAAAGTATTAGATCAAAGGTATTCCTTTAGTTAATATTATTCTAACAGAGACACTGACACCATTTTCTCCCACAGAACTGAGGTTAGAGGACAAGGAAGAGGAGCAAAAGACTTTCCCAAGGACCCAATTACAGCAGTCTTTCCTTTCAGATTAAAAATGAATGTTATCTCAGCTTTTTTCCAATCTCTCTCACGTAGGAGACATTATATAGCTTTTTTCTTTATTGTCATTCAATATATAAACAGTCAAAATATCAAAAGAATTATATTGTTTGATGAACCTCGTAGCCACCATACTAGATTTTTTACCAAGTGTTAAATACATGGTAGACACTGTTGCACACTTGGGTCAGAAAAGGACTTTATCCAACATACCTTGATCAGACTGGAGCAATCAGACCACATTTGGAGCTCATTCAAGGGGGCAGGACTGGACTTTGTTCTTAGTAGTTTATTCACTGTCATTATATGCAAAAAGTCACCACTTTAGGCTTAAATGTTGCCATTTCTTGATAGATTCTGTTACTGAATTCCTTAAAAAAGCTATCCAATATTTGACCAGATGCTTTGACTTTCACACAATGATTAAACCCAAGAACAAATTACCAGTGACTGGCCAAATAAACTGCTATTCCCTCCCACAAACTCCCACACTTAAGTCTGAGCCCATAAAACAAGCTGACACAGGAAGAGCTGTAAAGACTTCAAAAGATTTTTTTTTTCTTTACTTAATGTCATCTAAAAGGCCCAAAAGTCATCCGATCCATGTGGCTGTGATCTCGGTACTCTAGCCTCCTCTTGTGGCCAGACACAGCAACACATAAAGGAACAAAACAAACCTCTCACTTGTACCATGAACTGAAACTGACCATGATAAATCCTCAAAAACAAATAGTATGACATTGTGAGCCAGGTGGAATATGCACTATATTTGAACTTTGGCAATGAAGACATCAAGAAGAAAAAAAAAAAAAGAAAAAAAAAAAGCATACTACCTGGAGTCTAATATAATGCATTTAATTTTGGTTTCTTCTTTTCATGAATGCATTACAGATGAAGGTATATCAAATATCTACAGACTATAGCAATCAAGTAAATCATGACGGATTGTTCATTTTCATACTCTGTACTAATAAGTATTAGAATTCTATACATAAGTAAAGAAACATATTCTCAGAACATACATTAGTAGCCCAATACCCTTATATATATATATATTTACATGATGTATTCCCAAAGAAAATGTTTGAATACATTTTTGTTTGGGAAATAGAAATACAATTTATATCAAATTCAATCATGAAGGTCCAAACCTTGACCATTCACATGGTCTAATAAATTACATTTAATTTATATAATAAATATAGGAATGTTGGCTATTATTAAAATGAAAGCTGGCATTAAATGGGCTTGTTTTATTATTCATTTGTCTGTCCAGATTTAGACAATTTAGTAACATCTAGTGTCATCTCTGTGACACTACAAGAAAGGAAATGACTTTACGCTGAAAGAATTACAGAAGACTAAATAGAAACTTGGCAAGATTCCAGTGTTTGAAGACAGTTGTAAGGGTAACAAACTGATGTAAGAATAAGTAATAAATAACTAAATAAATAAAGTTGAGAGCAGGAATAAGGAGCCAACCAGTTCCACCTTATGCATGTAAGGCAGCAGAAAATGTCTGATAGTTAACAGCATGAACTATGGATTTCTGAAGAATATCAAAGCAATGCTGTTCAAACCTAACTTTTTCAAACCACAGACAAAAATGTTAAAGTGGAGGATTACAAGAGCCAACAAAGACTCGATATGCTCTAATGACAATTGGAATTAAAAAAAAAAGAAAATGTATGCAAAAAGTCTCTTATCTTTCTGAATATTCATTCTATTCAATGTGCTATGCTCAAAAGACCAAGACCACTAAAGCAATTACCTTAGAATGTGGCCTTTCCATTTAAATACATCCATGTGAAATGCAAAACACAAGTAGAAAGACAGCCCTTTCCTTGCTTTTGTAATGTATTAGGGTTAGGGCTTAAGACACAAAGGTTTTAACAATCTGACTAAATGATTGTTGCCCCACCCAAATGTCATTCTCAAGTGCTTCAACAATATACAGCAAATGTACAGAGCTTAATAACTGGCAAAAAGTGTTTATTTACATTATTTCATAATAGGTACACTGGAAAGGTTAGACATAGGCCACCCTGACAACAGTGTAGCATCCAAACATAGGCCTAAGGACAAAGAAAGATTTTCACATTTCTTTACAAATTGGAATGACCTTATAGACTAAATGCCAGATATCACAAGAAGACCCTTGTGTTTATTCAGACAGCTCAACATTGTTTAGCAACGTTTATAACTATAAAGCTCACAATAAGCTTACAAACTTGTCAAAAACGCATACCAAATGCGGTAATACGGTAGGCCACTGCTCATTTTTACTGTATTTTGTATAATAAACCTTTTTTTTTTTAGCATCTAAAAGAACATGTATATCAAAAACGACAAAAAAAAATGGCTTGCTCTGTTCATTTCCGGTACTGGCTACAATCTCAAACGGGGAATATGCAGAATCAAATGAAACAGAATAAATGAGAAACTACTGTAAATATCATTGTTATTTTTGTATCGACATGCGGCGTGTAACGGGCATGTGTTTTCTTTGTGTTCATTATATCGTGCACTGCCTCTTCAGCGTTTCCACTCGTCAGCTGCAGTGAAACAAAGACGCTTTATTGTTCTTCCATGACGCGACTTGCAAGGAGCCCTGCGGAACAACGCGAAATGGCGGACAGAAGCGAGCAAGAGGACGGTGAAATCCGACCCAACATTTGTAGGCAAGCGCAAATACACGGAACAGAGCAAGAACTGGATCTGGATCCGCTTCAAAACTGACTTATCCAACACGCAGCTACAGCTGAAGTGACAGACAGCTTCGATACTTTAGGAATTCGCTCGAAAAGGTGTTTTACCCTAATTTATTTAAAAAACATGCCTGCTTGTTGAGGTTGTATGGTAACACTTTACACTAAATCAGCTTTGCACCACCCAGCAGAAAAATCAGTTCACCTGTGGGGTGAAAGGAATGTTACAGGTGCAGTTGGTCATGTTCTTACATGCTGTATGTTTCTTGAGCAATCCTGTGCAGTGCAACTGATTTTCCACCGTTTCCCATATTTTTGTGCTTTAATAACTTCTAGGTTAATATAGGGTATTAAAAACATTTGGTGTTTGTTGTGCCTTGCAGGTACTTCATCTTACACAATTGTTCCCTTCCCCTTTTACTAACAAAAGCAAATTCTATTCAAGAAGGCAGTCCAACGTATAGAAAATAATGGTCTCTGAGTGAGGAGAAGGTTGGGTCCTTAGAGAAGTTTTTAAGACTTCAAAGATGTTGTGCTAATTCAAAATGTGGCATATAGAGAGACTCCAGGGAGCTGCATTATCATTAGTATTATAAATCATTTTAAGAAGAGCTTAAGCTTTAACTAGACAATTTCGGAACCCAAACTGTAGACAAAGATAAGTCATTAGGGATCAAATGTAATGATCTCATTTCACTTGAGAAGAAAACAAATATGTAACAATTATTATTTGAAAATGTGTAAAAATAAATTTGCCAAACAATGCATGATACCTAGGCCTACTTGAGTTGGTATAGAAAAAAGGAGGGAAAATTTGCTCTCCTTCTGTGGCCCCACCCCCTCTTATTGTAACTTGAAACCCTTGGGGGCCAGCAACAGAAGCATGGGAGTGTCCTGCTGATCTGCTCATTAAATATTCATAAGTGAGAGTTAAGGTGATAGTTCATTATCACAGCATGGCTAAAATTATAGTAGCATAATATTTATTGGCTGAATGATCGTTGTGTTTATCACAGAACAAACTGAGAGCTGATTTTCAGGCTCAAATGCTGCGTACATATTAATTTAGGTAAAACATATCCCTTAAGAGATGTAGATCTACATTGCAATTATGGTTGGTATACAATTATTCACCTAATTAGAGCAATGGATTTTACTAAATGTGTCCGGTTTAATTGTAAAGTAAGTCATCATAAGGAAAGTCCATATTGGCTTTGGGTCATGTAATCACAGAGGGGAAGAGGCCTCAGAGACTCCCTTAATCAGCCCTGACTCAGTGTGTCAAAGCCTGGAGACCCTTAGTTCTCACCATCTGTGCCAAACACAGAATCATTAGTGGGAGTAGACCTGATCAACACACAGGGGTCTGTTTAACTCAAGCAGGAGGGAGGTAAGATGCCAGATCATGTGGCATGTAATAGAGGCCTGTACCGTCCCACTGAAAGACACATAAGACTGACACGTGTAATGTGACTGTACATCTGTGCAGAGTAAGAGATATGATATGCTGCCAATATAAAAATCAAATGGAAAAATCTTAACAAAAAAATATGGTATTTAAGAACTGCCTTAAAGGGTTAGCTCACCTAAAAATGAAATTTCTGTCATTAATTACTTTACTGTCTTTAATTACTTTAATTATTTTTAATGAGTTTTTTTTTATTATCTTCCATAGAAAGCCACCAAATTAACACATTCTAGGTCCAGAGAAGTAGTAAAGACATCGTTAAAATAGTCAATGTGACTACAGTGGTTTAACCTTAATGTTATGAAGTGACGAGAATACTTTTTATGTGCAAAAACAAAACAAAAAATAACTTTATTCAACAATTTCTTCTCTACCCTGTCAGTCTCCTACGCAGTTGACGCAGTGAATGCAGTGCAGCACTTCCGTGTTTACATCCGAACGCTGGCTCAGTATTGGCCAACGCTGTTCACATGAGCAGCATGACGCATGCGTGTGGTGCTGGCGCAGGAGCTGGCCAATACAGAGTTGGCGTTCTGATGTAGAACACTGAAGCTCTGCAATGTGTCTTCAATGTAACTGTGTAGGAGAATGACAGGTTAGAGAGGAAATTGTTGAATAAAGTCGTTATTTTTTTGTTTTTGCGCACAAAAAGTATTCTCGTCGCTTCATAACATTAAGGTTGAACCACTGTAGGCACGTTGACTATTTTGACGATGCCTTTACTACTTTTCTGGACCTTGAATGTGGTAATTTCGTTGCTTTCTATTGCAGATAAAAAAAAAAACCTCTCGGATTTCATCAAAAATATCTTAATTTGTGTTCTGGAGATGAACGAAGGTCTTACGTGTTTGGAACGACATAAGGGTCAATAATTATTGTCAGAAATTTCATTTTTGGGTGAACTAACCCTTTAGGTACGTTCACATTAGCTGAATTTTGGAGAAATATTTTTCAAGTGTAGCGTAAAAGTCACTTTAAACCAAGTTTACTGTTGTTGAATTTGCTTGAAAACCTGATCCTGATGCAAGATCTGCATTGAGGAAATTCCAGATTGGATTCCTCTTGAAATTATTCTATTTCAGCAGTGAAAAGCCCAGCTTTCTCCAATCATTTTTTCCACATAAACTCTGCCCCATTCTTATAATAATCTGCAAGCTTCTGCACTGTGTCCCACTTTTTTAATGCATCACAAAATAGTACACACACATACACATCTACACAT
>RJVU01028972.1:54486-75306 GCA_003731715.1 Anabarilius grahami
TTCTATCCCCCTACACTACCCCTATCCCTAAACCTAACCATCACAGGAAACATTCTGCATTTTTACATTTTCAAAAAAACATCATTTAGTATGTTTATTAATCCATTTCCCTCGTGGGGACTGCTGGCTGGGCCCCACGATGTAGGTGAACTCACAAGAACACACACACACACACACACTTGTATATGTGGTTTACAGGGACTCTCCATAGACGTAATGGTTTTTATACAAACTGTATATTCTATCCCCTTACATTACCCCTAAACCTACCCATCACAGAAAACTATCTGCATTTTTTTTTATAAAAAAAAAAAAAACACCATTTAGTATGTATTTTATGTCATTTGGTTTACGAGGACACAGGAAGTGTCCTCATAAACCATGTTTACGTTGTAATACCCATGTCATTATACACATTTGTGTCCTCATGAACCATGTATACAAGATCTCACACACACGTTCGTTTTGGTGAATTGTGGGGACATTCCATAGGCGTAACTGTTTTTATACTGTACAAACCGTATTTTCTATCCCCCTACACTACCCCTAGCCCTAAACCTACCCATCACAGGAAACACTTTTACTTTCTCACAAAAACTCATTCTGTATGATTTATAAGCCTTTTGAAAAGTGGGGACATGGGGTAATGTCCTCATAAGTCACACACACACACACACGAGTTGTTGGACTAGTTTTGTAATGTTGGCTGTTATAGTATATGTTTTAGTCTGTCCTGGATTTTTTGTATTTGGCACATGTAAATTTTGTCACATTCTAAACTTGCATTAAAAAATTATCTGCAAGCTTGCATACGAACTGCCTCAAAACCATTTTAAAATGGATGTACATCTCAGACGTACACCACAATATGGAAGAAAGGATCTGTCGCTACTTCCATTACTTCGCAACTTTAAAAGAAACATTGATTTTGTTCAACAGAACAGTTAGTTACATTTTCCTGAAAGGAAAACCAGACCCAAAATAGCACCATTAGTATTTAGTGACTTTGTGCGGAGTTGAACAGGAAGATATCACAAGCTTACTGACGTAGAAGGACCATTGTGCTAATCACAGTCATAACTGTAGCTTCTATTGGCCGTTCACGTGCTCCGAGGCTGATGTGCAGACGCTGCACCTGTGGGAACTGACATGGAGGGACTAAGGGCCTGTTTCCTGACATACAATGAAAGAGGAAGCTGCTGCTGCTGCTACTTTGAACAAATACGATAAAACCCACAAGCTGTGCTCCAAAGTGAAAGCCGGTTGCGAGGCAATTTAATTTGAACAAGAAAGATTGCAGAGTTACTTTTCAATGGCTTTTAAATAGTCATTTCCACATATACTTGAGCTCTATTTAGCTAGAAAACCAAAATTTTCTTTAATAAGCATGTGTCTGAAGTACTAAAAATAAAGTATTGTATCCAGTTTTAACCGGTTTAGCACAGACCACCCGAACATTGTTTTACACTGACCCAGCGCTGAGTAGGGATGTGAGGGAGTTCATCATTTGTACTGACAGTAAAAATGACCAAGCAACTGATTTACAGAAAAACTACCCAGCAGGTAGGGTATATTATTTAAATGACCCAACAGGCTGAACCCAGCATTTGGGTAAAAAAGAAAAAAAAGAAGAAGTGTAGCATCACTTCCTCCTCTCCTTTCTACTACTAAAAAAAAAATTAAAAAAATCACGAACTATACAGCCGTTGTTACATAACACCTCTATCCATGATGTGTGAGAATCATTGCTCCTCACACAAAGAGGCACGATTCAAATTTTGTACCTACTTGTGAACCGAGGCTAAGGTTAACACACTTCCAATATTCTACTTAGCATTCCTGTTCTTCTAGGAAGAAACAAAGACACAAGTGTTTCCTCAGGTAGCAGGAAGCAAAAGGAAAAAATAGAAAAAAGAAAAACAGGCACACTTTTCTGAACTTTCGTTTCAAAGTGTATATGGATGTGCAATTACAGCATACTTTTATAGGGTTAGTTCACCCAAAAATGAAAATAATGTCATTTATTACTCGCCCTCATGTCGTTCTACACCCGTAAGACCTTCGTTCATCTTCGGAACACAAATTAAGATATTTTTGATGAAATCCGATGGCTCAGTGAGGCCTCTATTGCCAGCAATGTCACTGAACCTCTCAAGATCCAGAACGGTACTAAAGACATATTTAAAACAGTTCATGTGACTACAGTGGTTATACCTAATATTATAACGCGCCGAGAATAACTTTTGTGCGCCAAAAAAACAAAATAACGACTTTTCAACAATATCTACTGATGGGCGTTTTTAAAACACTGCTTCAAAGCTTTACAAATCTTTTGTTTCGAATCAGTGGTTCGGAGTGCCAAAGTTACGTGATTTCAGTAAACAAAGCTTCGTTTACATGATCCGAACTACTGATTCAAAACAAAAGATTCGTTAAGCTTCAAACAGTGTTTTGAAATCGGCCATCACTAGATATTGTTGAAGAGTCGTTATTTTGTTTTTTTGCCGCACAAAACGTATGCACGTCGCTTTATTATATTAAGGTAGAACCACTGTAGTCACATGTGATAACTGTTTTAAATATGTCTTTAGTAGCTTTCAGGATCTTGAGAGGTTCAGTGACATTGCTGGCAAAAGAGGCCTCACTGAGCCATCGGATTTCATCAAAAATATCTTAATTTGTGTTCTGAAGATGAACGAAGGTCTTACGGGTGTAGAACGACATGAGGGTGAGTAATAAATGACAATTAAATTTTTGGGTGAACTAAACCTTTAAAGAAGATGGTCTGTCTATGGAAAGGGTGCACAGAGAATTCAGACACCTCCTTAACACCAAAGCCAGGCCAGATCTCTGTATAAGTTTGCCTCGAGTGTGACCTAAACGATGGCAAATGGAAGAAAAAAGGAAGACAAAAAAGGAACAATATTAACCAAACTAGGGCAAGCTTTCCAAATCCCTTTTGACACCATAATGAGGGTGCCATAAAAAAGAAACAGGTTAATTAAATCCACTCAGTAAATTAATGTGGAGGCCTTCTCTGACTACGGATGGCACCAATTCATCTCCAGGGGAGCGAATTCAACCTGGAAACGCGGGACCTGTAGCTTTTGTATCACCAAGCATTACTTAATTCACATTCAATCTTTAGTTGATGAAAATCACCTATGCTGATTGGTTCTACATTTAAAAAAAAAAGGCATCCTGATTGAATACATTGCATTTTGGACAATGCAATGCATTTTTGTTCTTTTACAATAAGATATCAGAATCTTTTTTTTTTCCTCTTTAAAACAAGCTAAACTTAACTAGGAGGCAGACTCAAAGCACTAACTGTTTAATTTCTTTAGGTTTGCAATGCTCAGTTAAACATAAAATAATTTTGCGCATATGAGGTTTACATATTCATGCTGCAGGTCATGACGATAGTGTTGGCCCTTTTCTGTATGCTATTTGTATGTTGAAATTATGAAATGTTAATACAGCTCAAATGACTAAGCAAATACTTCAGTGTGCATTTCTGTAGATCAGATTCTGAGGCAAGGACACCGCAGACAAACTGCAGAGCATCATGACTTTGAAGTGGGATGTAGGTCACACATCTAGCATGAGCGCATAGTTAGCAAGCACTAACACGGTTCTTGAGCTGCAGCGTAGCAAATAATTATTTGCAGCTCTACAGTGCATGGTGGGGGAAAAAACAGCATGATCTGAGAATGTTGTGCTGTTGAACTCTAGAAATAGCAGCAAAGCCGCTATTAGGTGCACCGTGCCATAGGTATGGGAGATCAAGTCTAGTATCCTGGCGAATAGCCATGGTGACTGGCCCAGATCTCTCGTCCCAGCATGAGGTCAGCGTTTCCATGGAGATGGACCAGCTGAGTGGTAATCTGCTGTTGTTTATGCATTGGCAGGGAGGGGAGGTGCAAGAGAGAGGATTGAGGAAAGGGAGGGTGGGGGTGTGGGCACGTGACAGGCATCTCCTCCGCTCACATTTGCATACTAGAGCGTTTGCAGCAGCACGTTCAGCAGATCAAACCGGAACCAGTTTAGGATTACACATGCAAAATGAGGTCAAAAGAGCAGCGGCACCAGATCCCTCTTGTGGAAAATGTTACAATAACACAGATGCCATAGGCAAGCTATAAGACAAAATGCAGCCACTCACTTATCAAGGTTTTCCGCATTCAAAAAACTCGACTGAATTCTATAGGCTGAGGAAAAAGAAGGGGTTTGGCCTTATGCACCACTTCTCTGGCTCCACCCTTTCCATACTCCTCCTCCTCCACATGAATAGAATGGGATAATGCATTAAGCCCCTTCAAACCCCTCCTGAAGAGCGCTCGCTCTAATCCAGTGAGATTTAAAGAGACACAAGAGACCCTATTTCCGAGGATCACATTGAAACGTGCTCTCGGGCGTTCGGCAAATCTGTGGGTCAGTGCTGTGTATCATGTACACAAGCAGAAGTCCCTTGCCACGTCCCTTTCTCTACATTAAGACTCATCTTTATCTCCATGGTTGCAGAATTCCTTGTGAAGGACAAGGAACTACTGGCTTTGTATTTGGCGCCACCCACTGACTAAACATCCTCTTTACTGAAAGCAATGTCTTTTCACACAATGTTGCTGTTACACATAATCCTATTTATAGGTTTATTTTTAAACATTACTCAGTGTTACAACCTTAAAAATTCCTCAACATAAGAAAATTAAAAATGAATAGTGGGAAACAATTTTTTTTATAATTTAAAACTGGAAAGAAAGAAAAAAAGATCAGTCAATCAAGCATTTAAACTTAATTAGAACTAAAACGTGGTAACCACGTATAAATGAAAATGTATGAATGAAGATTCGTCATTTTAACAGAACTTAGGACTGGTGTTGGTGCTTGAGACATTGTTGGTCACTCAGTGTTTCTGCAAAAAAACAAAAAACAAAAAAACTAACAATAATACTTGCTACTAAAAATTCTACTACTAATAAAAATCTATAACGCACAAAGGTCTGATAAGCTGCTGTGTTAATGAATATTAATCCAGTTACCTGCATTCGCTTGAACTGATTTGCTGAAATCAGAATGGGGACGGCAAATTTCCCCTATTGTGGGCGTGTCCTTGAGACAAACGAATGGAACTGAAAATATTAATGCACGCTTCTCAAATCCCATGTTTAATGGATTATTTAGAAAAGGTAATGACGTTTCAGTGTTATGCCTTGACTGCAACTGTTCACATTTTCAAAACTATGCATAGTTTTTGTAATATGATAGAACGTTGCTTTTGTAAAATAATTTTTGTTTGTGTAATATGGTAAAATGAGCTGTTTTGCCTGATTGATTACAGGCATTCAGATAAATAGGATACAGCAGGGCAAACAATGAGCGAATAACCTATGCTAGATACTAATAAAAGTTTTTTACTCTTTGATGCGTTTATCATTTTTTATTTCATTTGTGAGGCTTTAAATTTTATTCGAATAGTTTGATTAGTAGCCTACCTAGTTGTCATTCAGTGACTAATACTGCAGTGTGCAGTTGCCTGAAATAAACCTCTACAAATGTATCTGTGTCCTAATAAAATGTCTATAAGATAGCCTGGTGTGAGTACTCTGTCATCCTTAATTTCTTGTTTATTTTGTAGATGGCCAGCGTCTTCCAGTCTCCACAGTCCCATCAATAAGGCTCAAGTTCCCAAACTATACGTTTTCCTGTTTTCTCATATAATACTGGATATCGCGTAGAATTAAAGTCTCACAATAAATGCAATTAACTACACAAGCTACATACCTATTCAGGAAAATGTTTTCTTAATCTTGAAGTCATTATAATAAACATCACAATATGTAATTGTTTATAGAATACAGTGCACAAATCTTTGGACCTTTGTTATGATGACACTGTTCTGACTCTTCTTGGACATAAGTCAGCAGCTACTTCAAGAATATTATTTTTAAATTGGGATAGAAAATTATACACACAGTGCCCTCTACACTTATTGGCACCCTTAGTAAATATGAGCAAAGGTGGCTGTGAAAATAAATCTGCATTGTTTATCCTTTTGATTTTCCATTCAAAAAATTCGCAAAATTCTAACCTTTAATCAAAGTAAAACAATTGAAAGTAGGGGGAAACTCACATTATGAAATAAATGTTTTTCTCCAATACAAGTTGGCCACAATTATTGGCACCACTAGAAATTCTTATGAGTAAATATCGCTGAAGTATATTCCCATTGATATTTACATTTTTTAGCACACCAGGGTGACTAGGAGAATGAAATTGTCCAGCCATGACTTCCTATTCCACAGGAGTACAAATATGTGTAAACACAAAGGCCAAATTCTCTTAATCATTCATCACAATGAATAAAACCAAAGAATATAGTTCTGATGTGCAGCAAAAGATTGTTGAGCTTCACAAAATAGAAAGTGGCTATAAGAACATTTGAAAATCCCCATTTCCACTATCTGGGCAATAATTAAGAAGTTCCAATCAACTAAAGATGCTACAAATCTGCCTGGAAGATGCCGTGTGTCTAAATCGTCCTAATGTGAAGTGAGGAGGAAAATTTGAGTGGCCAAAGACTCTCCAAGGATTACAGCTGGAGAATTGCAGAGATTAGTTGAGCATTGAGTCTCAGAAAGCCTAAAAAAAAAAAAAAAGAACAAACAGCACCTACATCCCCACAAGTTGTTCGGGAGGGTTTCAAGAAAAATCCTCTGCTCTCATCCAGAAACAATCTCCAGCATATTCAGTTGTCAGACACGACTGGAACTTCAAATGGGACAGGCTTCTATGGTCAGATGAAACTAAAAAAAGCTTTTTGGCAGCAAACTCACCAGATGGGTTTGGTGCACACATGGATAAAAAGTACCCCATGCCCACGGTTAAATATACTGCTGGATCTTTAATGTTGTGGGCCTATTTTTCTGCTGGAGGTCCTGGACATCTTGTTCAGATACATGGTATCATGGATTCTAGCAAATACCAACAGATAAAAAGCTTCTAGCTTCTGCTAGAAATCCAATAATGGGCCGTGGTTGGATATTCCATCAGGACAATGATCCAAAACAAACATCAAAACCAGCACAAAATGAAGCTTCTGCCATGGTCGTCCCAGTCCCCTGACCTGAAGAAGCAGCACCAACATGGAGCTGGGAATCTGAAGGATCTGGAGAGATTCTGCATGAAGGAATGTTCTCTGATCTCTTGTCAGGTGTTCTCCAAACTCATCAGGCATTATAGAAGATGACTCAGAGCTGTTATCTTGGCAAAAGGAGGTTGCAAAAAGTTTTGAATAAAAGGGTGCCATTAATTGTGGCCAATGTGTTTTGGAGAAAAATATTTATTTCATAATGTGATTTCCTCCCCACTTTCAATTCTTTTCCTTCAATGAAAGGTTAGAATTTTGTGATTTTTTTTAATGAAAGACCAAAAGGATAAACAATGCAGATTTATTTTCACAGCCACCTTTGCTCATAATTACTAAGGGTGCCAATAATTGTGGAGGACACTGTATGTCTTAGTTTTGCTTTTGTGATGTTTCCGCATGTATTCATCATCATGGAAAGTCACTGTTTCAGTTTGTACATACATGGAGGTTGTTCTCATTGAGTGCTGAGGCCCTGTTTTAATAAATATCTCAGACACCAGACATTCACTTAATCTTGCATTGCTTTTGAGTTGATGACAAGTATGGGATCAATCAAAATAAAACACTTACTAAAAAAGATTTGATTTGTGTACCTTCATGTTACCATTAACAAACATCTGAGAACTCTGAACATTTGTTAAAATTTTAACTCTTATTAACTCTTAAATGACAACTTCTCAGGAGGACTGCAAGTAAATGTTTTAGTTCAACAGAGTTTGGCTGACAAAAATGTTTGGGGTGCCCAACAATGTTTAAAATCAGAAATGGTATCATTGTATGTATACTTGTAAAATGAGAAAAACACTTGAATAGGATTTTCACATATTAAACTTGATTAACACAACACTATGGATCATGGAATTGTGGATGTTTTCACACACCATTATAATACAAAACACGACATGAAAGTAGGTTGTTTTCAGTGCAACATATGGTCAAAAAAAGTTTTATTTTATATATATATACAATATTTATTAATATAATATTTATTATTATTATTATTATTAGTAGTAGTAGGATGCTCTGTATTTGACAACTAAATACAATAAAGAAAATAAGATGTATACTTTTGTGGGTCCATTTTAAAAAGATCATTTTTGAAATTCGGTCACCCTCATGTTGTTGCAGAGTTGTATGATTATCATTTTTGTGTGGACTATACTTTTAATCTATTATAATCTATCAGTACATGACAGATATGACAGATACAAGTAAATGTGCATTTTCACTTGTGAGACTTTAATGATAATTCTACATGATTTCCAGTATAATATGAGAAAACAGGAAAACGTATATAGCTTGGTGTTGATAAAGGGAACTTGAGCCTTACTGATGGGACTGTGGAAGCAGGTAAACAATGGCTATCTACAAAATAAACAAGAAATTAAGGATGACAATACTCTCACCAGGCTAGCTTATAGACATTTTATTAGGGCACAGATACATTTGTTGTCAACACACTGCAGTACTAGTCACCGAATGACAACAAGAATGTTACTCACTCGTTTGCTCTGCTGAGTCCTTTTTATCTGAATGCCTGTAATCAATCAGGCAAAACAGCTCAGACAATTTATCACATAACACAAATGATGTAGTTTTGAAAATGTGAAAGGTTGCAGTCGATGCGTAACATCGAAGCTTCATTATCTTTTCAAAATAATCCATTAAATAATTTAAGATTTGAGAAGCGTGCACTAATATTTTCAGTTCCATTCGTTTGTGCATTGTCTCAAGGACACGCCCACAATAGGGGAAATTTCATAAATATTCATGTATAGCTACCGGGGTTGCCAGGTTTTCACAACAAAACCCGCCCAATTGCTACTCAAAACTAGCCCAATCGTGTTTCAAGGAGGTGTCCCCCTTGAAATCATGTTCCGGGGGCTAAATTACGCATTTTGGCGGGTTTCCCTAGTAAAAATTTGCATTCCAGGGGCTAAATATCATGTGATTTGGGGTCGCTACAACCTGCGGACATGAAAAACAACCCACGGCAACAGTGCCCAATTGGCAACACTGATAGCTCCACTCCACTCACTGGAACAGTTTTTCATGGAAACTGAATATTACACAACACCAGCAGTGTTCTTAAAGGCTGAATAATTCCAAATGAACTCCTTGACATGAAAATACATGAAAAGAACATCCTTTACATGTTGCGTGTCAATTCTATGCGCTGTCTACTCTTTCGCTCTCTCTCTTTGCGTGTGCAAGAAATATTGCAAGAAACGCTCTTAGTTAGGCGACGGCGAGTCAGGCACCTTCACACTAGAGTTTACGGTGCATTAAATACACTGCGTATCCGTTGAGATTAATTGAAATAGTGCGCTTCACGGATCACTTGATGGACAGCGAAAATCTCCAGTTAAGGACGAGTAAAAATATATCTGTGCTAAACTTATACTTAGCCTCTAATTTAAACACTGGCGAGTGAATTCTAATTTATTAGCCGATGGCTAATGATAGACATGATTTAGTTGCATATGCAAGTGATTCGCTATTTCTGGAACACATACCAAATACTTATTCATTTTGGAAATTCAAAGAAATATTTCAAACACTCAAATTATGCCGATATAATTTTTAATATATAACAATTCTGTTGTAATAGTCAATATTTCCAAAGAAATAAAAATCCCCCACAAATAGTCCTGAAAACACATTATTTAATCAAAATTGCTGCAAGTCCTTTAGTATCAGTCAACAAACGCTTTATAAAGTGAAATCCAACAGTATGAAATGTATAGATGGTAAATGGGTATAATAATAATAATAAACCTAGGGCAACTATTTAATTGATTGGCCCTGATCAGCAATTTATTTTTTAGTCTTCATTGTGACCTTTATGAATAAATGAATAAGTGACCATTTATTGTTTGCAATGTACATTTTTTTGTAATCACCATTAGTATTTAAAACCACCTGATGTCAATTTTAATTCTTGAGCTGAATTGACCAGAAAACAATCCAAAAGACCCGCTGAATGACAAACAACTGTGTATAAATGGATATTTATGTACATGTGAATCTAAGGTCGCCAGACCCTTGTGTTATCTGAGCCCGAGCAGAACTGTACAGTGAGAGAGGCTCTGCTCACAGTCATGTTTAGGAAGAGGACATAAATATAGTGGCTCAGCAAACACTGTTTACATATGGAATGCATATGTTCTTCATGGATGATGCTCCTCATTTCCCCAGTGACAGCCTGCCAGAGAAGACAAATGCATGCATTACCACTGAGGGAACCATCCTGACATATGGGTATCAATATAAACAGAAAAGAACACTTAACAGAGTTTAGGGCAAAACATCAAAATGTGTTTGGTCCACTGAGTAATGGTTTAAGAGAAAAAAAATAATGTGAGAATAGTAGGGGTGAATTCAGGTTGGTTGGGAGTTGGGACACATTCCAATGGCAAAACGTGTCCCAATCAAACTGAATTCACCCTATTAAAAGGGATAGTTGCCCCAAAAATGAACATTCTGTCATCACTTAAGCACCCTCAAGTTGTTCCAAACCTGTATGATTTTCTTTCTTCTGTTGAACACAAAAGAAGATATTTTAAAGAATGTTGGCAACCAGTAGCCATTGACTTCCATAGTATTTTTTTTCCTACTATGGAAGCCATTGGCTACCGTCAACTGTTTGATTACCAACATTCTTTAAAAAAGGATCTTTTGTGTTCAACTGAAGAAAGAAAATCATACAGGTTAGGAACAACTTGAGGGTGCGCAAGTGATGACAAAATGTTCATTTTTGGGTGATCTTTAAGCCCTTATTCCTGTAAATATTGCCTAAAACGCCTAAAAAGGCATACCCAAAGTAAACTGCATACTGTTCTTTTGGAGTATATGCATGGATTTGGACTCTTCTGGAAGGTATGTGTTCCGCGGATGGCACAGTGGAACTCTAACAGGTTAAGGCCCATTAACACCAAGAACAATAACTACAAAGATAACTATAATGATAAGTATATTAGCATCCACACCAGCAGACGATATTGTTCTGTTCATTCTAAGCGTGCGCTGCAATTTTGTCGCCTGGCCTTTAAATATTTGAGCACTTAAAAGCAGGATGAATTCTGATTGGCTGTCAATGTTTTTAACGTTCATCTTCTGGGAAAAAACTTTCTGAAAGTCAAGTCACCTTTATTTAGATAGCGCTTTATACAATACAGATTGTTTCAAAGCAGCTTTACACTGATAAACAGGAAATAGACGAGTCAGTAATGCAAACAGAATTAAATTCTTCTGTAAAGCAGTAATAGTAAACAGTCATTATTCAGTTGAAATCAGTTCAGTGCTGATTCATTTCAGTTCAATAACTGTAAAGTACATCAATTATGAAATGAGTTCAATTCAGCTATAAAGCGGCTCTGGAGAAAACAGTGATGTCATCATCCAGCTAAGTTGAGTTCTCATCAGGGTCAGTGCAGTCAAATCAGTAATATTGCTGTTATTTAAGTGAAAGTAATTCCAACTATATTGTTTCTCTCTGCCATTATCATTATAGTTGTGTGGACTCTGCTATTCTTCTATATTTAGAAAGATTTTTAGAACTACATTTCTATTGTTTTCGTTATAGTTATCGTCCTTGGTGTGAATGGGCCTTTAGACTCTGTTAGGTCGAGTTGTTCTGCACTGCTCTCAAATCACAGAACACATTTCATGAAGGGACTTTCTGTTTTTATAACTACAGCTAGGAATGTTTCAGTTAGTTTTGAACATCACGCTTGATTGAAGAAAGAAGACAAAATGTTTATTATGTTTAGTATGTGAGGAGCACTGGAACTTACTTGTCAAAGTAGTTGTCCTGGAGGTTCAAAACAAGGCTGTCTGCACTCAGGTACACCTTGTTCTGAGAAGTTGCCACCTGGTGATAAGATATAAGATTATGAGACAAGAGCTTATATATATATATATGTTAACTGTTAAGAGTTTAAGATGCAGCTTTTGTTTTTTTTTGCAATTTCTCTGAGCATTGCACAGTCTGACCTTGGGGAGATTTTGCTGGGACGTCCACTCCTGGGAAGACTGAGACTGGCAACTGTCTAACATTTTTCACTTGTGAATATCTTCCTCACTGTAGAATGATAGACTTCAAATTGTTTGGAAATGGCCTTGTAACCCTTTCTAGATCAATGCTGACGTTTTTCTTCCTTGACATTGTTTTAACACAACTGAAAGCTCTAGACCAGCAAACTGCCAAAACTTCTGCTTTTGTAGAGTTGGTCAAGAGCATTTCATTAGGAGCACCTGGCTGCTACTTACCCTCTTAATTTCTATGGAAGCAGTAAGGGTGTACTTAGTTTTTTCCACACATGGCTTTTCCATTTTGGCTTTATTTAAGTAAATAATGACAGTGTAATATGCCATATGTTGATGTTCATCTGAGGTTGTATTTACCTAATTTTAAGACCTGCTAAGGACCAGATGATTTTTTATTATCTCCTGATGATATGTAAAACTATAGAATTTAAAGAGGGTGTATTTTCTTTTTGTACACACACACACACATATAAACCAGATTATCAAAGTCACAGCTTAGATTTAAATATATTTATTATTAAATCTGATTCTGAATCATTGTATTGTTGGAGAAACTGCAGGACATTTGTTCTCTAAGATGTTCTCAGATGTTGCCTACCCCTGTCCTAGGGTGAACTCAGTTCATACATATAGCTGTCCGAAATTATTGTATTTTAATGGAAAACTATGTCAGTGACGCTGTGGCGGGGCATGATTTTGAACAGCCGGAGTCGTAGCTGGGCACCGCAGACAGACACCGAGTGGTGCCGCCAGTGTGCATACAGTCATAGAAAACAATCAATGTGTTGGAATTTCAAAGACGTGGCACTGTGCAGAGTTTCTCTCAGCGTGCGGCACTCTTTATGTTTTGTTTTGCCAATGTTTAAGGATCCTTTTACAGGAAGGGCACTAAAATGTTAGCATTTGGCAGGTGTTAATTTCAAACCCATCTATATATATAGCCTTTTTATGGCTTCATTAGATAGGACAGTGAGGAACAGGATTGGCAAATGACCTCGAGCTGGGAATCAAACTCGGGTCGCCGGAGGCACAGTTGCACTGTATGTCGGAGTGCTGCCCATGAGGCTATCGGCTCCAACAGCTTTTTTTTTTTATTGCATACTAACATAGTGTGTAGCATGTAGTATGTGCAGAGTAGAGATGGAATACCCAATCACCTACTATGTTGGTTTGACCTTCCATTACTAGTGAGGTGAAATTAATGCAAAGTATTTAAAACACACCAGTGATTTTTAGTATCTCTATTTTAACTCATATGACTAGACTTTCAAAAGTGAAGACATTTTTAAAAATAAAAAAAAGAAATTGTTCACTTATATGCAACAAAATGTGTTTATGTAGCACACTATGCTTTGAAAATTTGTTAATGTCTATTGTTTCACAGTTTTTAGTAAGCAGCAAAGTGTAAATGGGTAAGCTGTAAGTCATTTGGCCCTAGTTTTCATGTGTTGCTCATGTAAGCTGTGGAACTGGCAGTAAAGTACTGAGCTGTTAGCATGTACGCTACCGTCCAAAAGTTTGGGTCAGTACACTATGTTTTTATAAATATATTTTAAAATGTAATTTGTGCTGCTTAATCTTTTTTCAGGATTCTTTGAGCTATAGTTCAAGAGAACAGGATTTATCTGAAATAGTAATCTATTGTTACATTTTGTAACGTCTTTTCTGTCAAGTTTGATCATTTTAATGCACCCTTGCTATATAAAATCATTGATTTAGATTTTTTTATTATTATTTCATACTGACCGCAAACTTTTGAACGGTAGTGTATCAACATCTGCTAATGTGAGTCAATGAAATTCAACCAATGATTTCTTTTGTTTAAAGTGTGTCTTACCGTTTTGGCGATATTTTGGGCTGCTCTGATGCGTCTAAGTTTTAGGTATCCAGGGTTCTTCGTAACCGCTTTACCCAACTGGAGTGCACAAACACAGAATAAAAACAAAGGGAAATTACTCTGTACCCTTGGTTGAGCCTTTGTTTAACCGTCAGCAGACAGCCATTGACCTGCAGCCCGTTTTAGAAACAGAATTGCATCATATCAGCAGGAAAGAGTGCAAAAGCAAAGTCATGAAGACACTAAGACTGCAAATGCTAGAAAATGGCAAACAAATTGAAAGAACAACTGAGAAATGTCCATAATACACAAACAAAAAGAGAAAACAAATGCTTTCAAATGTGTTTTGGTTGCGGATAGCTTGTTAAGAATGAGGGGGCAACAGTTCAAAATAGCCTAGATGTATGACTGCAATAACTGACTGTGGCTTAATTAGCACAGAAGCAGTGTTCATTAATTATATCTGATAATTACAGTCATTTACCACTCACAGATCTAGAACATAATAACAGGGAATAATGATCATATGAAATGAGGTGCTTGTGGATGCAAATAGTGCATCTGGGATGTTTGAGGGTAACCACGGAAACCCCTTATAAGCCTGAATAAAACAGATTGTTTCAAAGATCATCAATATGTTTGAGTGAGTGTGTGTCAAAGTGGAATAGAGAAAGCTGCAGCAGCATACCAGTTTAGCAGCCTCAGCTTCACCCTCAGCCTGGATAATTTTCTGTCTCTGGTCCTGTTTGGCCTTCTCTACATAGAACTGAGCCCTCTGGGCCTCCTGCTGGGCTACACGGTAACAAGAGAGAAAGGTTATTTCATAGAAAAATAGCTCACACATAGATATTCTCCTTTTTCAGGCCAACCTACGTATACCTTTGTTCATTTTTAAGTGATAAAAATACAACAAACAATAAAACATTTCAGTGCTGACACAAACCATTTATGCGAGTTGTGTATTGTTGTTTGGTCAATAGGGAATGCTGATGAAATAACAAGACCAGAGTGCCCTCTAGTGGAGAGCATTAAGATCAGCAAATATTATTCTTTCAAGGATACACCAATATGGGCGATAACAAATGATAAGTGTGTAGTTATTTTTCTACAACTGCAACTCAGAATTTCACAAAAAAAAGTGAATTGTTTATATCTGAAAATAGACCTTTATGATAGGGTTGTCATCACAGTTATTTTTAAATGATATTAGTGTATTTTAATTTTTTTTTAATTAAATAAATGCATCCTTGGTGAGCATAAGAGACTTCTTTCAAAAACATTAAATATTACCCCAAATCTGTGAATGGTAGTGTATATTGCATTACTACCTTGTACATAATTAAGACAATTTCTCCATGTCTCACAGAACACCCATTTAAAAAAAAAAAAAAAAAAAANNNNTCTTATTACAGCACAGGTGTTAAAACTCAAAGCCCTAGGGCCTGCCATGTCTCAGTTAGTGCTTTCCTTGTGATATTAATTCTATGATGCGTATGATCACACAGGTGTCTTTAGTACATTGAGTGTGTCATGTGATCTATGGGATCTCAGCAGCATCTGAGCAAGAAATGGGTTTTCAACCAGACCTAGTAAAAACATTTAGTTTGTAAAAAATGAATTAGTGTAATTCCATATCTACAAATTCTATACACATCATAATGTGCAACTTATAAATGTTATATATATATAACATAAAATGCACCAAATGTTATATATAACAAAATGCAGCAAAACATCTGGCCCCTCTTATCAATACACAGAATGTGGCATTTAGACAGGTAAATATAAGACTTTACTATGAAGAGGCTCCTCTCATATATCTAATGTAAACAAATCATATTATTAGTTGACTAGGTACAATATAATTTTTTGAAAGGTTTAGGAAGCTTAGGCATGCTTAGTTAAGGGTGCTAAATTCACTGCATTCTGTTATGGATTAGACGAGATGCATTTCAGTACTACTAACCAACTTGTTTGGCCTCCACAGCAGCGGTGTACTCTTTGCTGAAGCTGAGCTCTGTTATGGCCACGTCATCCAGGATGATGTTAAAGTCTTTAGCTCTCTCGAATAGATCTCTCCTTATGAGTAGTGACACCTGATCACCGAAATAAAACAACACAAATAACAGCTAAGCTGATTTTCTCAGTAACTAATTACCTTATTTAAACCAGCAACAGGCATGCAGATAAGATGAGGTCCAAAAGTGAAATTGCTTACACTTATGCTATAAGTTGTTCTATTTAATATGAAGTATGAATGTCCTAGTATTTGCTACATCCTTCTTTTGCTTTATTGACAGCAGCATTTGAGTTGACATGAACTCCACAAGCTTGTATAAATATCATGTTACTCAACATGATTTGATAATGTTCCAAAGAGCATCTTGTGCTTCATTGGAATCCCATATTGTATTGTGGACTTTTGGACCCCCCTTCACAAAAAACATGCAATAAAACTCTAATACAATTTGGCCACAAGTCTTAAATTTTAGACTTGTGACCAAACAAGTGAATACTTTAATATGAATCATTTCGTCTAAGTGTGTTTAAGCCATCGTCCCGAAGCATCAGGAGAGAGTGCGTGAAATAACAGCCCATCATCTTAAATAACTTCAATTCAGTAATAGTACTTTAATCTTATTCTCTAATACAGACCTGCAAACTCTGGTCTGGCAAAAAAAAAAAAAACAAAAAAAAAACCTCCTCGGCTTGGCATGATTTCAATGTCAGAATAGCAACTTTTGCCAAAAGCCAATGAGTAGGCAGGCATGCTAATAGCCTGTAGCCTAAAGGCCGCAGCACACCAAACAAACATCAAGAAACTAGCAGTGTCGAAATTCAACGGTGGCATCACCTCACGTTGCCTGCAACTGGGTCAAGGAGTTGTTTGAACACAAAAAAGGCTTCAGCCAATGGCCAACTAGCATGTACGCTCTGGGCCCCGATACCAGCAGGTGGCAGTAGTCTGTATTCGTCATTCAAAAGGGGACTGTAAATACACAATTAGGGCTGTCACGATTATGAAATTTGGCTGACGATTTAATGTCCAAGAAATGATTGAGATTACGACGTTTAATTGTTTGTTTTGGGCTTTGTCATACATTTTTTTGTGTGTGTATGTGTGCTTTGTTCATTAAATAATAGTCACAAACTCTTAATTAATTGAAGATTAATAAGATTAATTGAACTCATAGTTTCACTATTAGTAGAGAGACGCTGCACAAACGCAATATACACATGCACAATATCTCTCTCTCCCTAATTCATTCAAATAAATGCAATCTTACCAAAATGCTTTATCTCTGTGTCTGATTTAAAGTGAGCAGAAAGCTAGATCTAATCACCCATAAACAAAGTAACTAATGAAAGTTAGCCGTTATTCTTATCCATCCAGTCAGCTTTAACTTGTCAATGCTGGCAAATGACCAGTACCACTACTCCCTATTTGCAGTGTATGCATTCTGCGTAAGCCACCCCCAATCGCTGATCTAGCTTACTGCAATGTGCAACAAGTGTCTCACAACAGCTACCGAGCGAACGCACAGAATAACGTTATAACACAACTTTCAACACATATTTTTAGTATGATTGTTTTAGGATGATTGATAGTTCGTCAGATAAAGTGACCCATATCAGTAGTAATTCAGCACTTGTGGCTATTTTATTTGAATTAAATAAAATAAAATAATGTGAATTTAAGTGATCAAATGTAACTATAACAAAGTTCAAGTTCAGGAAAGGAGGCGAACGTTAAATGGAACTTTAACAATAAAATATGGATAAACAACAAAGCAAAAGGAGCAGCAGCGGCTGACTGCGACATATAAGCATAATAAAAACAGCAACGGAAAATGTATGACATATGAACAATTTCTGCCTGAGTCCCGTTGGATTGCTTTCTATCGGCTGCGGAGGTGAATACAACAACTCCCATGATTCCACGCTCATTCACGGCGTCATCAAGTTACGTCTTTGTTATTATTTAGTATAAGTGACCTCTAGCGCCGAAACTAACAAACTGTGGCTTTAATAGTTGTGACAGGCCTATATAGAATGAGAAGAGCCTTCTGTGTTTGTGCTCTTGCTTTTTGCTTGCTTTTGTTACTTGCATTTTCTTCTCTGCCACTGGTTCACCTGAAGGACGACTGTTGGCTTAGACTTAAGTCTTTATACCAGGGCTCTTCAAGTAGTTTCATTTGAGGGCCGTATTATCTTCATTCATGGCATGTTTCTCCTGTTTTCCTCATCAGTCTTGTTGGGAATGTTGAGGCTGTTTCATCCGATTTAAAACTAGTTTAATCATCGAGTGTTTTATAGTTTGTTACCGAGAGGTGGGTGTCTAATTGAAACGCTTCTCACTAGATGTCGCAACGCTGTTTAATAATGGTGACCGGGAATAAACGCAGCTCCTTCAAGCTTTCGTTCCGTTATCCACTGGGCCGGGCTGCGTAGTTCAAAGTAAACTAGTGAAACACCTGAAAACAGCGCTATTTGTTCTGTATTTGTTGTTACTGACCGAGAAACAACTTCAGATGATTCAGTGACAGAGCGGTCCGAAAGAATGATTGGTCCGTTTGGCCAATTCACGGAAAAGAAAGAATCGAGACAAAAGAATGATTAATTCACGAATGATAGGTATCGCTGGTTCAGTCGACAGAAATATGGGACACATAACTGCTGAAATATTCACACGGAAAACGTTTTTCAGGTCAGTCGGAGGAGCATGCATGGTATGAACAGTGCGCATATAGCCGTACAGCTGCAAGCAACACTGCGGCCACGTATCTAAAGAAATTTAGCCGCACCGCCAGAAAAAGGAGGAGGAGGGAGGTTGGGGTGCCCTCGGGCCGGATGAAGATGATTGGCTGCCCGGATTTGGCCTGCGGGCCCTGCTTTATACTGTACCTGTGCTCTCTGGGTGATCAGTTGAGAGGCATTGAACTTGGCCACCACGCTCTTGAGCACCTCGTTGACAATGGAAGGAAGCACACGCTCGTCATAGTCTTTCCCCAACTGCTGGTACATGACTGGCAAGCTGGAGGCACTGGGCCGAGAGAGCACACGAAGACCTATGTTCACCATCTGGAGATCTGTGATGGACAGAGTCACATGAATTCAGAAGGTGCAGGTCACAAGCGGCACAGCCTTAATGTGCTGGTTATTGATGAGGGCAATGGTGAGAGACAGGGTATGTTTTTACATTTATTGCATTTATGACAATAAAACATCTGGTTCAAGGTTACCTTTGCTTCCAGTGAGGGATGAAATCTTCCTTGGCCTGGCTCGTATATCATAAATGATGGGGTACTGGAACCACGGTATCCTAAATGTAAGACAGACTTCTTAAAGGAACAGTTTACTGCAAAAAGAAACTTTTTGCATCATTTGCTCTCTCTCATGTTGTTCTGACCTGTATCATTTTCTTTCTTTTGTGAAGCGTAAAGTGAGATGTTAGGCAGACTGCCTGAGGTCCTTTTTTCTATACAACTAAAATAGATTTACTCTGCTAAGCTCCAAAAAAAAGCAAATTTAAAGTATCATAAAAGTCTTATGATAAAGCAAGTTTTAAATACTGAACCAAAATGAGATTTGTGAGATGGTGGGAAGATAAAAGTTAACAATTATACTACTGTTCAAAAGTTTTGGGTAGGTAAGATTTTTTCATTTTTAAGATTTTTTTTTTTTAATTCAGGATGCATTTAATTGATCAAAAATGACAGTAAAAGACATTTATAATGTTAACTTATAAAGGATTATTATTTCAAATAAATGCTGTTTTTTTTTTGATTGTTTTTTCTTCATTTTTTTTTATACTCATCACAAAAAATCCTGAAAAAAAATTATCATGGTTCCCAGAAAAAATTTATGAAGCTTCTTGCCCTTTTTTAAGATTGGCAGTACATCATCCATTTTCCTTGTATGGACAACAGAAGCTTGGATATTCGGCCTAACACCTTTTGTACTTTATAAAAGGGAAAAATTTACATGGAAGTGACTAACTGTTGACCAATTCCGTTTTGAAGTGTACTATCTCTTTTAGGGCATGTTCACACTTGGCATGTTTGGCGATTGCTCTGTTAGTGGGGTTAATTTGAATAAGTGTGAACGTTACCATCCAAACCCTGGTGCGCACCAAACAAATGGACCGAGACCATTGAAAAGATGGGTCTCGGTCCACTTCAATGAAGTGCAGTTTGAATGAAATATGAATGCAACAAGGACCAAAGAGATGTAAATGAACCAAAAACAGGACATGATGTCACCCTAAAAAGGACAGAATGCTCAAGCATACCAGTTTTTTCTCATCATAGTCGCGACATTGCCCATTACAGTACAGTACAGGCATCAGAACCGCGTCTCCTCGCAGCAGATCGTCGTTTGTGTGTGACTGCTGCTGTTTTGACTCCTTTACATATTTTATAAGCTCTTCACAAGTTCTCAGCTGGTCAAAATACCATCATATGTAAGCTACGCACACACAACAAGCGCATTTAGCCCAGCACACATCACTGTTTTGGATGTTGGGTATGTTCCGTCTCAAAATATACTTGATGAAAGCCGACCAATCAGGTTATAAACGTATCCCTATGCCTTAAGATTCTTTAGGTTCGGTGTTAAAAATGTCAATGTGAATGCTAAGCGGACAAGGACTAAAAGAAAAAACCTGTTATAAACCTAAAAATATGCAAATTAATTGAAAAGTATACTATCCAAATAGTAATAGAAACTTTTTGTTGTTGAAATGATGACAGTGGTACACAGACAAGTAAGTGTTATCAAATGT
>RJVU01028972.1:94831-109344 GCA_003731715.1 Anabarilius grahami
CGTTGTGTTGTGGCTTTATTCCGTTGTGTTGTGGCTTTATTCCGTTGTGTTGTGGCTCGATTACGTTGTGTTGTGGCTTTATTCCGTTGTGTAGTGGCTTTATTTCATTGTGTAGTGGCTTTATTCCGTTGTGTAGTGGCTTGATTTCGTTGTGTTGTGGCTTTATTCCGTTGTGTAGTGGCTTGATTTCGTTGTGTTGTGGCTTTATTCCGTTGTGTGGTGGCTTGATTTCGTTGTGTTGTGAACTTATGTTTGCTTTTTTAATTTCGTTGTGTCGTGGCTTGATTTCGTTGTGTTGTGGCTTTATTCCGTTGTGTTGTGGCTCGATTACGTTGTGTTGTGGCTTTATTCCGTTGTGTAGTGGCTTTGTTTCGTTGTGTAGTGGCTTTATTTCGTTGTGTTGTAGCTTTATTCCGTTGTGTTGTGAACTTATGTTTGCTTTTTTAATTTCGTTGTCTTGTGCACTACTGGGCCACCGTACGTTTCTGACTAAATAATATTAAACATTATAAAATAACTAGGTTTAAAAATACATTTTGTCAATGAAATACTCAAAAAATCTTAAGAAAAACAATAACTTTTCTTGTGAATGAATGACACAGAAAGCAAGCACCACGCTTTCCCTCTGTAATCACAGCTGTCAGTAAGTGCAGCGCAAAATCAATGATTTCAGCACACTTGTAAAAACACACATTTTATTCAGTTAATCTAACTAAAGTGCACAATAAATATTAAATTTTTGAAGCATTTTTCACATAAAAGTGTGAAAACTGATGGTCGAATTTAGCCGAGGAGGAACAATGAGCCTACGTCTTTATTAATTTATTTTTTATGCTGCCTTACGTTTGAATACCTAAATTAATGCTATGCCTGACTATTTAAGTGACTATATTTTGATTATAAGCTAAGTATTACACTACCGATGCTCAACACATCAGCAAATGACATTCTCACCGGAAGTTTTTCGAGCTGGCTTATAGGCTATTATTGCGGAAGTTCTAAAGAACGCTCTGTGCATATAGCCCGTTGGATCATTGAATGTCAGCAGCAAAGATATTGGTTAATAAAGTGAGATTAAATACATAAAGCATAATGTGTAATTTAACATTTAATTATTGCAGGTTTGTGTAATATTCTGAGTTTGCATTTCACTGTTTTTATTCATTTCGATGAATACTGAATCTGTTTTTGTGCAAGTGAGATGAGTAAATGCTCACATTAGTCTAGAACTACAGTAACCATCATGATCACGCAGTGCACACAACGCCTCTGCACTTACTCTAAACATGGGTACAAGAGAAGTGTCAGTCAATAAATGGGAAAACAAAGTAATGCGTTACTTATTTGAAAAAAATAACTCAGATATTTTGTAGTAAATTTAAATGTAATGCATTACTCGTTACTCAAAAAGTAACCTGATTACATAATTCACGATACTTGTAATGCATTACCCCCAACACTGATAAAAACTTGTTACATTGTACCCAGTGTATTGCGCTTTCTAAAAAATGTATTCCTACTAGATGTTTGAAGACACATTTTAGGGGCTGTTTACAGGACACCTGTAGTTGGACACCATTTCTCAACTAAAAACTGAAAACTTTTTAAACATTTTGGCCGTTCATTTACAAGACAACGGCGTTTTGGCTGCCTGAAAATGTAAACTTTTGAAAATGGGTTACAAAGTGCAAGGTTTTAAAAACGGCCTCCGTGTAAACAACAAAAACGCGAATCTGTGAAAACGATGACGTCATGCACATGCGCATTACATGTTCAGTCTATAGTGTTTTATTGCCTTCTAATGGCCTGCCGACAGAATACAACGTTTTTAGTCGTTTTCGCGGATTCGTGTGAATGGGGATCGTTTTGACAACGGTGTCGTCTGTACGTGGAAAACTCAAAGGAAAAACGTCTCCGTTTTAAGAATATCGTAGTCGTGTAAATGTACCCGAAGAAATTTCATTAGGCCTAACTGATAACCCTTGGGACAATGTTCCTGAATGAGAACTAGCTTCTGTCTCTAAGAAATACTTGAATGTAAAGGGGAACAATTGATGGCTTATGTATTGCATATTAAACGCAACAGATAGGTTATTAAAGATTTTGATCAAGAAATGAGATGAAGTTGTGCAATTGTACAATGAGATGTAGTTATATTGCATAATTCTCTCTGGAAAAATAAAGCCTACATCTATAATCATATGATTTCTTTTCTTTCTTTTTTTTTTGTCACATAATACTCTTTAGGATGTGGATTTACTGGAACCATTTCCAGAAATTAATGGGGGGAAAAAATCTGAGGGAAAGACTGGGGGTTTGCAGTTATTGAGGATTTCTATGTCCTGACCTTATTTGCTAGTCATGGCTCAGGGAGGAGAAATATTTGATTACATGTCAGCTTATTCATTTGAAAAAGCGTTAGAGTGGATGACTGCTTGTGAATAGGTCATTGTGTGTCTCACTTTTGATTAAGCTTGGACTGCTACACTGATCAAGAGACAATCAATCATAATGAATGCCTCAGATGAGACAGTGATGGAATGAACAGGGTACTACTATACTAATAGGTCCAAGCAAGGAATTTATATGCTATAAATTCCTTAAGTATCTATAGAAACATCAAAGGAGAATAAATCAAATGTGGTTAATAGCAGAATTACATCTGTAATTTAGTCTATTTGACAATTATGGGCCAATTAAGGTGTTTTGCTCTGTGATTATAAAAAAGCTAATGCAAAATGGGCCTAATTGAAGAATAAGTAAAATTATAAAAATGTCTCCATCTCTCTCTCTTTCTGTCTCTATTTATAATGATAGTTCTATACATCATGGTAGTATTTGTTGTACTGTCTTTAATGTATGCTAATTTAAATATTCTTTTTTTTTTTAAATGATAGAGAATCAGTGATAATAATGGTTAATAAAAAACAATGCATAACAACAACAACATCCCTAAAAATATGATGAAATGTGGCCTGAACATATTTTTGTGAATTTGCCTTCAATCACAAAGCATTTTTTGAATATTTCAGTAGGCCTATGTCAAACTTTAGTGTTGTTACAGTGTAATTTACAGTATTGTAACATTTTCTTTATTAAGTATTGCATAATAAAGAAGAATAACTTTGTTAATATCTACTTAGTTTGTTGAACTAATTGTAACTACTCTTTTTAGCTTGAATAAAATTAGGCTATAGAACGTACAGTGCACAGCATAAATGAGTACACCCCCTCTGAAACTTCTGAAAGTCAGCAATTACTACTTAGAAGACATGTTAGGGTTCTTTAGAGATATAATGTCCCAGCAAGTCTGCTTAATCAATTACCAAAGAGGCATGTCAAAATTATTCAGGAAAATAAGATTTTCTTATCGAGGTGATAAAATGTTGTGTAGCAAAAATGAGTACACCCTCCTAAAAGTTACTAAATAAAAGGAAATACAAAATTTTTGGTGTAAGTTTAAGGCAATGTTTGATCAACAGGTAAGTATGTTGAACCAAAACATTTAAAAATAAGTAATTTCTTGACAATTAAAAGCGTTAAAAATTAAAAACTAAATAGCTCACTGAATCATTCTCAGACTTAATGCTGACAACAATGGAAGCACTTGGGAGAGAACTGTCAGTAGACTTATTTCCTAGCACAAAAGAGGACAGTGGTACAAGAGGTTTACCAAATCATTGTTTTAAGTGTGAAAATAAAGCAAAAGTAACACAGAAATTCAAAAACAATGGACTTGTGACAAGGCCCCTGAAATAATCAGGCCTTCCTTTTAAGCTTTCATTTAGTGATGAGGGATTTTTTTCCTAGACAAAGAGCAGGAGAAATATCAAGTGAGTGTTTCAGAGCCAGAGTGACTGTTTATCTCACAGAGTAAGATGCAGCCTGCAGAAATGACATGCATGGTTGTTGTTCTCACTGGAACTTCCTATGTAGTCAAAGCACAATAAAGTCAGTTAGCCATTTCCAAAGCCCATATTTATAAAATATGGATTCTGGGAATCAATACTCTGGTCTCATGAGACCAAATCAGTCATTTTGGATCTAACAGCATCCAAAATGTTATGGTGTCGCTAGAGGAGGAGTACAGTGAGAAGTGCCTGGTTCCCACAGTAAAGTTCGGTTGTAGTAAAGCTCTTATATAGGGATGTATGAGTGCTGAAGGGGTGAGGGAGTTGTGCTTTATCAATGCTGTCACGAATTCCCACACCACTGTGTAATTTAATACACAAACTTGAAACAGAAGATGTTACTCTTTCCTCATTCCCTGCATTCACGAGTTCACATATCCATATAATTAAATACAGTAAAGTTATGCGTATTTGGCGTGCTGTCCGGGGAGAGGGCTCCGAGCTTGGAATTTTGGCCCAAACCCAGAGTACTCCCCCCGGTGTGGTAAAAGTAGATAGAACTATAAGTGAGGAGATGGGGTGGAGGAGGGACGCTGATAAACTCTCAGATGAACAGAAGTAAGTCTGCTGAATTTATACTTTTTGACATTTTGAGATGATTAAATGAATGCTCTCCACCTGTGCTAATAAGGTTAATTATCTGAACTTGCTCCTCCTAAATTTTGTTAATAAAACGTCATTTGTTGGGCATTTTTTCTACATGACAATGAGGATATGCATTCTCCCAAGGTGAAAAACCTTCTTTGGACATGTATTGCACTCAATCTCAACACTCTTGAGCGCCTGTGGGGGATTCTGTAGAGGCGAGTTGAGCAACACTTCCCATTAAAGATCGGGGCATTTAAGAAGGTCATCATCCAGGAGTTAAACAGGACAGATGTGACAATTTGTCATGAACTTGTACACCCCGTGCCAAGAAGGGTCAAAGCAGTATATTCAAAATTATGGAGGGCATACTAAGTACTAGAATATGATACATTTGTTGAATTAAATCTAGGGTGTACTCATTTCTGCAATCCTTAATTCAAACAAAATTGGCTAATTTACTTATTTTATGGCTATTAATGACATATATTTCTCAATTTTTATTATGCATATGTTTAATAAATTTTAGTTTTGCCATCTTTCCATGAATTGTATTACTGATCATAAAGAAAAATACATCTTTTGTATTTGTTCAGAGGGTGTACTCATTCTGTGCACTGTACATATATGTGGAAGACTGTGTAAAATGTTTCCAATATCACCAGAGTAACATAGCATATTTCCTCTTATCACTCTGCAGTATAAAGAACATTAATAAAAGTGTACAGCACTGTGCCGACGTCCTTCTCAAGCAGCAGCAGCACATCTTGAGTGTTGAATGTTATTCATGGGAGGTGGCATACTGCTCAATAAGGCGTTTCCGCGCTCAAGTGGGCTGGGACTCGAACATTTCCACTAAGGAGTGGAATATCCCGAGGAGAAAAAAGGAAGACCACACTGCTTTGGCCGTAGCACGCAGTGAACCTTCTACCTCGAAGCTCGGATGTACGGTCTCGTGAAAGGTCCTGTAAGAGGAATCCTCACGTGGACGCAGCCGGAGCATGAAAACATCTCCGTACCCGAGACTCAGGGATAGCTCCGTTCCTCTTTCTCCTCCTCATTGACAATTTACAGTAGTGGGTACCAATACACGGCGGGTGTTTTCAGCACTTGGACTGAATATGTACCAGGGACATTCACAGGTAAGCTCGCATGCGTCTTTTATCTATTATTGGCCAACGGCGCGTGAACCATCTCATCTACCGGCACGTGCGCATGTGTAAACTAAATCATCTTCAAACTGAGGAGTTTATGCTATTCTCACCAGTCAAATCTCACTCTTTAAGCTCTATTTTAGCATGTGAGCAATGGGCAAAACACATTTTGCGACATAAGCATTAACTGCATGTGGGGGACGTTAACTCTGAAGAAAAGAGTGTTTCAAGGCATTATTTTGTCCCGTTGAAACGTTAAACTGTCTGAACACTATGTTCTGGTTGTATTTGTCTCATGCATTGAATAAAACACTGCTGTTTTAAAGGGCCTCAAAAAAAAAGTGTTGTTTTTATGTCATATTATTGTAAGATAACTTTTAAAAGGCTTTACTATATGGTAAAATATAAAATGTACTATATGTTAAAATACACTTCCTTTTACTATAATGTTATTATTATTATTATTATTATACAGTTTCCTCAATATCCTTTTTCATTTTGTAAATGCCAAGATATATTTGTATAAATGTGTTGCACATTTTTTAAGAACTTTAAGCAATTTTAAATGCATTTATTTCCTTTTTCCTTAGAAAATAAGACATTTCATCCATTAAAAATGGATTCATTAAATGAGCATTGATGTCATTAACCCTACATGACTGCAGGCTCAACATCCATGTTTTGGACTTGGAAGGAATTTGACCTTCATAGAGTCAGATGAACTTAGATATAGGATGCTGCCATTCACATGACTGATGATGCTGTGCTTGCACTTCAGGGAACTGCCATCAAGTGCGGTTTGCTTCCGAGTCCTCAAGATAAATATGTCTTACGTCTCACCAAGCTGTAAATCTGAGTAGTATGGTTTAAGACCACAGGTCTGTGTCACATTTCTCATTATTGGACAAAAAAAAAATGCGTGTTTGCGATTAAAATCGAAATCGCGTTTTGTATGTTTACAACTAATTTGCTGCATCACAATTTGTGGCTGCTTCTTTTTCCTCATTGGTTTCTGTCTAATATTGTATATGCACAGAAGGAGGAACAGTGATGTTTTAAAAAAAAAATGTAAATATCAAGTTGAGTATAAAGGCTCAAATGGTGCTATTGTAGTTTATGGATGTTACACAAGCTTCCTACTGATCTCTGCCACTCACAGCACTGCATGCTCTGAATCTGCATATAAGACTGAGCATGATCAATGCTTAGTTTATTTTCAGTACAGTTCAATCATTCAACTACTTTGGTTCTCACTGATATGAGGGAGAACTTTAAATTTTCCTAAATTCTCAGAAGATAGTATTGTTTGAGAGGGTGCCCTTATGTCTACCTAAACCTCCTTTGATAAAGCTATTCCCATGTATGCATAGCTTAGGCTTTGCCCTCTGAACGTACATTAGTTCAGCCATGAACTTATGAACTAAAAAAGAGAACGGTGAGAAAGCCCTTTGATGCGTTGTTCCCTTTTTATCATAAAAATTCTCCTCCACTAAACCGTTATGTAGAGAATTTTGTTCTTGGAATACTGCTGTTGTCCCATTTAGGTTAGCAGGCTGAGATGGAATAGAAGTCAAGTGAAATAATTTCTAAAAAAATTTACCATACAACAACGTATCTTGCCGCTTAAAGGGTTAGTTCGCCCCAAAATAAAATTTATGTTGTTAATTATTCACCCTCATGTCGTTCCAAACCCACAAGACCTTCGTTCATCTTCAGGAGAACAAATTAAGATATTTTTGATCAAATCCGAGAGTTTTTTTTTTTTATATCCCATAGAAAGCAATGAAATTACCATTTTCAAGGTCCAGAGAAGTAGTAAAGACATCATCAAAATAGTCAACGTGACTACAGTGGTTCAATCTTAATGTAATGAAGCAACGAGAATACTTTTGTGCGCAAAAAACAAAACAAAAATAATGATTTTATTCAACAATTTTTCTTCTTCCCTGTCAGTCTCCTACGCAGTTGACGCAGTGCAGATCTTCTGTGTTTACGTCAGCTCAGTATTGTATCGTCTCCATAAAATATTTTAAAAGAAACCAATTATTTAGTGTTACAAAAGCCACTTAAGCACCCATGAAAGGAGCCATAGTTAATAAAAGAACATTGTAATTTAATTTAAAAGTTACTTGACTTGAACCTGATGATTTTAAAATGAGAAGGAATATAACAATAGAATAGAATAGAATAGAAAACCTTTATTGTCATTGTACAGCTGTACAACGAAAAATATTTTGTAGCAAAAGAAAGGGAAATGGTGGGAAATTCAATTTCTTGAGTTCAACCTCTGGAAAAAAGCTTGCATGACTAACCATGACAGTGGGCCAAAACATTTGATATAAACTCAAGGCTGAAAAATGAACACATTAAATGAGTACTGTTGCCTTAGAGAAAATCATAAATGGATCAAACAACAAAAATGTAGAAGCTAAAAAAAACCTGATTGTAAGTGCAATCAAGTCCACTGGGGGTGAGCTTGATAAGCCAAAGTAGTGATGGGACGGTTGATACCGGGGCTCTGATGCTCTGACGCAGTTTTCAAAGCACTATTGCATCACACACTGTACCGATGCTTGTATCGAAATGACAATACCATGAGATTGATGACGTTTGAAGCTTCAAATGTTATGCAGTATCAGAAAGTTGGGTTTGAAAAAATCGGTGCTTCGCGACCCCACCTGATGCATAAAAGGAAAATGCATTTAATCCTGTTTTATTGTCTTAGGGACCCCGAACAGAACAAAACAGCTCACCCAAAACTACTCACGTCAAATATGATCACATCCTTGTATATTTTGTATTATTGATCAATATGTGTTGACCAGGCTCAACATGACATGAGTTGTGGTCTCATTGTCACAAATTAATTTAGATGAGATTAGATAGAAATGTATTGATCCAAGAGTGATTCCACTCGTCACAGACTTCCGAAGCTTTGTTTGGTCACATGCTTTTTCAAACCGTAGATCTGCTCAGTGATGATTTGTTAGAAATGTTGAAAAAAACAAGTCTGACCACCAGATGTCGCTAATGCGCACTGTGTTAAAAGCTTAGAGTAACGAATCGTATTTCGGCACAATTTGATGAAATCCTCAAACGCTTCAGAAAGCCGCGGTTTCCCATCACTAATTGCACTAAGTGCAGTTTTATTGAAATAAATCCAAAATGTGATTAAAACAAACCGATAACTTAAACTAAACTTGGCCAGAAAACGTAACCATTAACTAAACTTGACTATAAACATGAAACTCACCAACAGAGGTTTACAGGGAACAATGGAAACATGAAAGAGACTAATGACTAACAAGGAACACCTGTGCAAAATCAAACAATGAGCCAATGAGAACATAGCACACATGACTAAACCAACCAATGAGAACATGACACATGGACAAGGGGAGCACATGGCAGAATAACATAAGGCTTGTTCGACTTGAAGCAGCGCTACACAGACCTATCGGTGTATGACATCAAAGTACCGCAAGAGTGATTAGAGAGCAGACGGCTCCATATGCTTTTAAAATTGCTCTTGCTGTACTTTCACGTCATACACCGATTGGTCTGTGCAGTGCTGCGTCAAGTCGAACAAGCCTATAAGGAGCAAGGGAAGCGCATGACAAACAGGAAGCATGAAAGTGAGAATTACAAAATAAAAGACATGAAAATATAAACACATGGAAATAAAACCCAAAACAATGTGACAGTAAGATAACAGGAGCACTTATTATAACAATTAAAACAGTGATGCGACATATTAATATTCTTTCACATAACAAACCATAAAAAAATCCACTGGAAATGCAGAAACACTGATTGATGTTTGGATAACAGCCCGCCGGATCAGTGTGGTCTGCACTGGAACATTCGAAATTAGACGACTGCATTTGAAATTCAATGAAAGCTGAACCGTACCATAAAACATTGATCAACTGACATTGCTCACTCATTTAGCTCACAATGTTCCAGTAACCTGAGAGATTTTCAAACTGTCACTAATACTGAGCTCTATTGATAGAGCACTAAATTGTGCTGAATTTACCAATTTTGATGTAATCTAATGGATCAATCCCATTCATGAATTCAACACAGTATACTTAAATGTCATTGCATCCTGGGAGAGCTGAAGGCAGGCCACATATGCCCGCTCACTATGGAATTCATCCTCTCCTGCCTTCAAAAAGTGGGTCAGATGTGAACCCTAAGGCAGGTTGCTCTTCACTGCAGCTTAAACTGCTAATCACTTAAAGCATCTGGATTTGGATGATGACACTGCAGCTGTTGTGCCACTTTTTCCTGAACCGGATCACACGCCACAGACCACATAATGCCATCTGACACAGCAGCCGCTGTGGATGGCACACATATTCCCTAGTGAAAGTAGGTGCAAAATGCAGAGGATTATTGTAAATTGAAAAAAGCACAGTGCAAATAGCACAGGCCTTTTCTCTTTGACCTATAAGCGTGGCGCACATATTTTAAACTCACATCCTGTCAGGACTTCAAGTAATGTCTACTGTCTCATAGTTTGTGTAAGTGTGCTCTAGCCAAACATTTTCCACTTGTCACTGTGAAGAGACAATTGCATGGATACATATAAAACTGGGGCTTTTGTCTAACTTTGAATAGAGTATGGTTGCTGAAGGAATGATTAATGCTAATAAGCCTCTGGTAGGCCGCAGTGGAGCCGACACTGACCTCGGATTTGAGCAAAGATTGATGCAGCCTTAGGTTGCTTCATTCTCCAAGGTATTGCTTGGAGGATTTTCAAGGTAACAGAATATTTTTGTTCTTACCAGAAGCTGTGATCTTTGCTTGACATGTGTAAACTAGAAGTTTGGAATTATGTTTGTCTTCTGGCTTCACAGAAATCACAAGTTTAGCATGTAGGTGTATAGCCTGTTTAATATCAAATGAGTCATAAGTTTGACAAAAGAGGAGTTGTGTGGAATGCAGAAATCTGCGATAACAATGGCCTTATAGGATGCTGTTCTGAGGTGGGCATTTGTATATGTGAAGTGGGCAGGAACATTTATTTTGTCATTTTAAATGTAGAAAACACTACTGTCACAGTGCACTTATTTCATTTGAATCACCCTGCATGGTCTCATTGTTTATGTGTAGGAATTAGTGCTTAACATTTCAGAAAGGCATACTTCTTCATATGTTTGGATAGATACTGAAACGTATGGATGTATTGACAACATTTTTATGAATCTTTTATATTATATATATATTTGTATAGTTACCCTTTTACCTTTTTATAGATATATTTTAGATCCCGTAACCCTACCTCATAACCTTTACCACATATATACTATATCAACTGTACAATGATAATTTTAGAATTTTAGTTTCAATATAAAAAGATATTTCTGGGTTGCTAATTCCACTCCTATTTCTAAACCTAATCCTAACAATTAAAAAAATAGACTCTAAAAACGGGGGGTGGGGGGATAATTTTTTTCATGGTTGTGTAGTTTTTATGTTACTCAGCCATTGAGTTAGTGGCTGGGTCAATCTCACTGACATTTGACACATACAATACAAATGGATAACAAAGAACGATTAATTTGACTTTTAAATTTTTAAATCTAAATTGTTTAATGAATTTAAATGTAGGTAATATTGTATACATGAAAAACTGTATAAAACTGTATAAACTATATAAAATATTCTGTATTTTGAACTGTATTCATCCAAAATAAAGGACTTATCATTTAAACAGTGGTTGTGAATTGTATTTTACAAACTTTTACAGGATTTAAATTAATCTGGAAGTATTAATCCACATATGAGGTAAAAATAAGATAGTATTTCAGTAAAAATTAAATAGCATAAATTAATCCATAATGCCGAGTTAAACATGCTAGGTTTAAATAACAGCTAAAATGTTAAAAAGCAGTACCAAAGTCATTCAAATGATGACGTGTTGCATTTACAGTCCTCTCTGGCGGTATAGTTTTGTTTGAGGTACGGAGTAAAATTTAAGTTGTTAATTTGCATTTTTTGAGTCACATTATATTGAGGAAACCACTCTTGAGCTTATGTACCTAGGAATACTCATGAGATCATGTTGCTTGAATACATGGCCATCACTTTGTTTTCAAAAATGGTGGAGAGTTAGAAAACATTGCCGATTTATAACAGTATGTGGAAAAAATTAAACTCTATGCTTCAAACTGTAGCCAAATAACACCACTGGCAGTCACACTATATATGTCACTCATAACATACACACGGACTGCCTGCACTCATTTGAATGGAAATGCTTTAAGCTGGCATTATAAAGCACCTGTTAAGGAGGAAAATGTAAAAGCCAAATGTGGCAAGCAGGGCGGGGCCGAGAGCTGTGGGAACAGTGCGAGTGTTAATAAGCATCACCTGCACGACATACCAGTCTCGAGTCCCATGAAGGAGTAAAAGGAGGAGTGACGGCAGTGAAGGACCAGGCTTTGGATGTTATGGTGTTGTTTTATTATTTTTATAACTATTTGACATAACTTTTTGACTCAATAACCAATTTGTCTACTAAAAGTTACCAGCCATTAAGAACTTCTACAAGCCAAAACCAAAATAGAGCTCTGGAGGTTGACGTCACGCAATCTAAACTCCGCCACTCTCATCAGGAGAGTGCTAGAGCGGCTGCAGCATTGGTATCGATAGTGGTCAAACAATAATTTAAAACCAGACATGTTTAGACCTTACAAACCTTACTATTTCAACATGGTGGACAGCTGCTGTGCGCCAGGATGCTAGAACAGGCGGGGGAAAGCAAAGGGGAAATCATTTTATCATATTCCTAAGGATCCCGATAGACGACGGAAATGGTTCACTGCAATAAAACATGCTAACCAACACAATAAAACAACAGATGGTTGTATTTGTATTTTTATTTTTTTTTGTCTTGTTGTAAGGGTTTTTGTTTAATAGTAACCCTAAAATGATATGAAAGATTTTAAAATGTGTTAAATAACTGGGCTGATAGGCTATATTTTCAGTATAATGTAACGTTACACATTATTCCAGCGGTCACAATTGTGGCCGAACATAAAAGACAATTTTTCACCCACATTTCCATAAAAATTTCAAAAAATTATTATTGATTATTTCAAGGGGCAACTAATGACACCTCTTTGGATATTTTCATGTCTGGGAAAAAATTGGAATTAAAGGGGTTAAGATATTATGACATTCATGATGTCTACTGTACTCACGCTACCTAATAACACAGTTGACTTATCCTTCCAATGACGATGAAGCAGGTTTTAGCTGGCAGACTCCAAAGTTGTATATTCATCACAAAATTAGATTGTGTCCATTTGTACCCCTCCAGGTTTTTGTAGGTTTTTGTAGGCTTTTAAAGAGTCTCCGGAGTAGGACGAGGGAAAGTTGATGAGGAAGTTGTACATATCAGGATACTGCAGGTTTATGTTTTTTGAATTAAAGTGCACAGTGAATTCTGTTGCCTTGAAACTGATGCTTGCGCCATTCATTTCATATTCGCTCCCGGCTGTCCCTTGCCTGCCAGCATGGTGGTGTAAACAGAATGGGTCACGTGACTGCCGGAGCTCTATATCAAAAATAAACCAGATCTTCAAAACCACTGCTTATATTTATTAAATATATTTATTATTGAATCTTCTTTTTAACATTGAATGGCTTTTAGTTTTACAATAGTGAATCATTATTTGTGGATGCCATAAAAATTGAATAAAACAGAAATGACAGATGCAATCATAGAAAACAATGTATTAGAATACACGATTCTTCTTGTCAAATGTGTGACCCTGTTTAGGCTTTGTTTTGTTAAAGTTGGAAGCTCCTTGCTGGAGGACATAATTTATGGATCATAACCGGCCAAATTGGCCAGTGAGTTTATATGCATTTTCTGCACGGTTGATTTTGGCGGGTTAGTTGGTGTTAATTCAGACCCTGCATTTGGGCTGTAAAATCGATTAATCGCGATTAATCACATCTAACATAAAAGTTTGTGTTTACATATATATACACTACCGTTCAAAAGTTTGGGATCGGTACGATTTTTAATGTTTTTAAAAGAAGTTTCGTCTGCTAACCAAGACTGCATTTTTTAAATTAAAAATACAGTATTATTACAATTTAAAATAACTTTTCTATTTGAAAATATTTGAAAATATAATTTATTCTTGTGTTGGCAAAGCTGAATTTTCAGCATCATTACTCCAGTCTTCAGTGTCACATGATCCTTCAGAAATCATTCTAATATGCTGATTTGCTGCTCAAGAAACATTTATTGTGTACAATTGTACAAAATATTTGAGTACAATATTTTTTTTCAGGATTCTTTGATGAATAGAAAGTTCAAAAGAACAGCATTTATTTGAAATATAATCTTTTGTAACATTATAAATGTCTTTACTGTCACTTTTGAATGATTTAATGCATCCCTGTTGAATTAAAGTATTCATTTCTTTAATTTCTTTTCAAAAAAATTAAAATTAAAATTCTTACTGTCCCCAAACTTTTGAACGGTAGTGTATAATGTTACAAAAGCTTTGTATTTCAGATAAATGCTGTTCTTTTGAACTTTTTATTAATCAAGGAATCCTGAAAAAAAAAGTACACAACTGTTTTCAACATTGATAATAATCAGAAATGTTTCTTGAGCAGCAAATCAGCATATTAGAATGATTTCTGAAGAATCGTGTGACATTGAAGACTGGAGTAATGATGCTGAAAATTCAGCTTTACCATCACAGGAATAAATTACTCTGTAAAAATATATACAAATAGAAAACAGTTATTTTAAATTGTAATAATATTTCTAAATATTCCTGTTTTTACTGTATTTTTAATTAAATAAATGCAGTCTTGGTTAGCAGAC